>JAOUQU010031917.1:0-17702 GCA_028566735.1 Ammoglanis amapaensis
ATATAATACTGATTATCTTAAATTCAGGCAGATAGTGGCTTCTACTGTGAAGGCTATTCCAGTGATGAAGATGTGTTAAAGGAAGAGTTAAGAGGAGCCATAGTTCGACAGGGCTGTCTGGTAAAACAAGTAAGTGATATTTGTGTAAACATTAAACAATCTGTAGACAAGATGGTTGATATCTGTTTTGTAACATTTGAATTAACAATACAGCAGAAACTGGAAACTAAAATATAAAGGGAAGTGATCCATCTGATTTAATCGTTTTCATGTTACCTATTGCCAATATTAAGTATGTTTTATAATTTTTTTATGGGGTTTTGCATTCAGTGCTTTTTTAATCAAATGATGTGGTAGTGAACATGATAAAAAAAAGAATAAACATTTCAATAAAACATGATACGCTTTGTTTGAAAGAGATCAAATGTGAATACATTACATTATACAATCAAGAGTAAAATCTGTTCTAGCTCTGTGGGCTTATCCACTGTTTGCAATTATTTGTAAACGGGGAAATAAAATTGGGCGCACGCTCATTTTCTGTTATTTCTGCTTTTCTATGTGGCACATTTTTGGGCTAAATGTGTGTGAGCAAAAATGAAAATACCAAAACATTTTTTTTGCTTCGTACCTGTGTCACAATTCCCACAGTTAGGTGCACTGTAATATTGTGCACAATGGCGTCTATTTAATGTTTTTTTTTTCCACAGTGTCAGATTTTTTGGCTAATTGTAGTGCACCATCAGGTACTTTCAGGTGTACTAAGTCCTACAGTATATCATTGTGAATGCAGTGACATACAATTGCCAAAAGTGTTCGCTCACCTGCTTTGACTCACATATGAAGTCACATCCCATTCGTAATCCAGAGGGATTGTAACATTTGTCCACCATTGTTGCTAGAACAGCTTCACCTCTTCTAGGAAGGCTGTCCGCAAGGTTCAGGAGTGTGTTTATGGGAATTTTTGACCATTTTTCCAGAAAGGCATTTGTGAGGTCACATACTGATGTCTCACTCTCAGTTCTAATTCATCCCAAAGGTGTTTCTTATGTGTTGAGATCAGGACTCTGTACAGGCCTGTCAAGTTTATCCACACCAGACTCTGTGATCCATGTCATGTAGAGGTAGAATTATGTTACAGTTCCACGCTGGAATTCATGGAGCTCCTGAGAGCGACACTTTCTTTTACAGATGTAAAAACACTCTGCATAATTATTTTGCAATTCATTTTATACACCTGTGGCCATAGAGGTGATAGGAACATCTGATTCTGATAAATTGGATGATTGATGATAATTTGAATGCTTTTGGTCATATAGTGTAGTTTGTTGAATTGTGCAAGTTCAGGTCTCATGACTCAGGTTTCAGGTCTTTTGCTTTCTTTTGCACATTTGGGTCACATTGGCCAGAGTTCAAATTTATATACTCAAATAACAAAGATTTGTTTAAATGACAAATCAAAACAAAAATAAATATGATTTCCTAGACAAATGCAAATGACTTTTTGTTTAAAGGGACACAGGCGAAAAAACTGGAAGGTGAGGAAATTTATCTTGAGAGATAATCCTGCATATCTCCACTATTATGACCCAACCAGGGTAAGCAAGTTTCAGACTATAGTAAATAAACTAAATTAAAATCTAAATAACTTGTAACAAATAGTTAACTTTTATTCATAAGGGTGAGGATGATCCTCTTGGCTCAATTCACTTGCGTGGATCTGTTGTGACTGCAGTGGATTATGTACCCGATGGTAAGAGCCCAACCCATATGATTATTCATTGTTTATTACAAGATGATGAAAAAAAGCATGGATGTTGTGTAAGATGCATCAAGATGCATGTGAATCACATAATGATGCACATTTGTGAAATTTAATATGTAAAGTTTAATTGTTGTAGCTAAGAAGAATGAAGTGGATGGAAATCTTTTTGAGATTATCACTTCGGATGAGATACACTACTACATGCAGGCGGCTTCAGATGAGGAACGCAATGACTGGATTAAAGCCATTCAGGCAGTGGCAAAGTCTGGGAAATGAACGTTTTAACAAAGAATGTCATTATATTTTGGTTTATAGTGTTTTTACTGTTGACAAGTAAGTTAAATTATTTAGAAAATGCTCAGACTATGGGAACAAAATATTTTAATCCCAACTACAGCACTTCAAAAATCCTTTCTTACTCTAGAACAATTTTTTTTTTACAATGCTTGTTGCATTATCTATAACAATAATCACCAACACTGAATGTGTTTCACACTTCATGCACTGCTAGTTTTCGGGTAAAACTGCTTGTTGAAAGTTTTTACTTTAAAGTTAAACTGTTTTTTGAAGCATTTCTATGAGACACTTCAACTGGTTAGTATTTTAGATGTACACTCGCTTTGGTTTTAAATCATTGTCTTGCAATACCATTCCTTGAGTAGATGCCTATTTATTCAGACAATAATGTTAGCAAAAAAAGATTATATGCTGCTTTCTCCCCAACCCAGTATTTAAAGTCAAACTCTGCTGTATAAATGTCACATAAATCGAATATATTAATAAATTATTAAAGCATGTGCTGAAACTTGAACTGATTACACTTACTAATTTATGGTATTTAATCATTATGCAAATCACAATCTTTAGAATGTTTTTTTTTACATTGTGTAACGTCACAAATAATAGTTAAAGCTTAAGTTATGCTACTTATTTTTTAGCACAAATATATGTATTATGATTGTATTTCAGAAATGTTGTGATTAAAAGTAAACACACTATGAAAATCAATAGTCTTGTAATTGACTGACTAGGTCAGAAATTAAACCTATAAATGGAGTGAAATGACATAGAACATGAAAATCGCATATTTAAATTTTGTCATCAACAATGCAGAAACTGTACAAAACTGTACCGTTGAAAGAATCTTCACACTCCAGCCACTTCCTGTTTTTGTTGGCTAAATTATCACTTCCTTTATGTCAGTATTTCTATAGTTCTTTGGCGTACCGTTTCTTATTATAATGAGAAACTTTGCTTATAGTTCCGACATTCTTTTCTCATTATAACAAGATTCTGATGGTTTAATTTTTTTCATTGTTGCAGCAATACACTTCCGCATCAAAGAGACAATGTTAAAAAATAACAATAGTCATCTCATTTTCAAGGCTAACTACATTGCACAAGTTGGCATTACAGAAACTAAAGGGCTTAAGATTAGTTTAGCTTACCTGTTTAACTGCTGCCTGAAATTATTATAAAACTGTTATTATTACCCATAAACTTGGTATTTGGTTATCTTTGCATACATGTGCACTGTATATATGTGTTCTTTTTTAATGTGAAGTGATTGCTATATTTTAAAATTCATTTGAGATATAATACACATCATTTATCAGGTTCCATAAATGCACATTTGTAGTCAAGTGATGATTGTTGATTCTATAATAAAACACAAGCACAAGTAGAACTTTTGTACTTTATCTCAATAAATACAAAACTAGTTTAGTTTATATATAAAAGTAATTATTAGGTAATGAATTACTAAATGATTTGCAGTTTAACCCACATTAGCTTTTCTGTTGTCATACACCCAATGCCAAGACCTTGACTCTGTTACTTGTTTGTGACTTGTTGTTCTTCAAACACCTGTTGTTGGGCACTTACTATGGATCTTGTATAAGCTTCTCTTGATTTACTGGGATAATTTCATTTAGTCGTTCCCTGAGCTGGCATAGTTGATATGTAAGTAGCAATTGGCAACTGATTCTAAATTCATGTTTGCACATTATGTACACCCAAGCATGAATATTATCTTCCCTTGGTAAGATGGGGTCTTTTAGCAAGACAATGTGACATGTTACATGGCTAGAAATGTCTAACAGTGGTGGGTAAAGCATTACCGAGACTTTAAAGTACTACCCAGACCCCCTAATTTTCCAGCATCTGTGGAACCATCTTGAGGTCACTGTATGGATTCTCCCCAACCACCCTCCAGTGGCTGTGAGATGTATTGTAATAAACATGGCTCCAGATTCCTGCGACATACAATAGCCCATCTAGCTGCTGCCTATGCTGTACAAATTGGTTGATAAATAGCAGTAATATGAATATACTGAATATACAGTAAAATGAATATTTAATACTTTTTATTTTTATATACTTGTTTTACTTTGTCTCTAATATTTTTTCAGATTTAATATTATATTTTTTGTGAAAAGCTGATGGTCCTAAAAAGAACCTTGTAAGTCTTGGAGCTGCTCACTATTAAATGTAAAAGTTCTGAACATGACAAAGAAAGCGCAGTCACTGTGCAGAATGAACAAACCAGATCAGGTTAAAACTGTTCTAGAAGTCACCACATGTAATTTCGTTACCACAATGGATGTACTGTAGTGTGAATTTAATAAACATAATCGCCTCCAAACTTTAAGAGGCACACTTACACGGAACATTCAAGAACTGATGAATCCTGGAATCAGGTGTTCCAATCAGTGGAATACTAACCAATTTCTTCCTTTTCATACCATGCTTTAGTTTTTGCACATCACATCTCTTTACATTAAGCTTTGAGTGTGATGTAAATGCTCTGGTATATATGTATACCAAATGTTTTATGAAACCAATAAAGTTATTGTGCCAAAAAATATCCTACACAAGTTTGGCACAATGAGCCATAACTCAACTTTGATTGCAAGGTTTAGAATATGTTAAATTATTCTTTTTAAATACCTTACCTGTCACCTGTCTTTTCCAGGTTTTGTAGGCAACAACATAAATGAGATGAATAGTATGAATGTTCTTCTATAAAGTGTCATTTTGGGATTATTAAGCACATCTTTGTTCAAATATACAAATCACTTATGCATACATTTAATCAGTAAAAAATAATACTAAGAATGCTAAATAAATGTCTCATGGCCAGTACATGGGGGCATGCGAACTATTATGCCGTATAGCTAACTTAGTGAAAGACAGTGTTGAAAGAAATTTCTAACATTAAGATGAAAATATGTTAAAGTATCATGGCCCCCTAGCTTCCAAGACATAAACCCAATTGAGCATTTGTGGAACCACCTTGATCATCATCAAAACTGGATCATTATCATACTTGATAGTAATTGTGGGATACACTGTAGTCCCAGCATACCTGAGACAATCTCACGTAATCTTATTGAGTATCTGTAGCTGCTTACCATGCAGTGTGACTCAACAGTTTATAAAAGCTCAGTTTGGACTAAATTCATAGACTGTCATTTTAAAACTGATGTTCACTTTTACTTCATTGGCTGCTGACATCCTGAATAATGAACCACATATCATTTTGAGAGGGATGCTTGCTACAGTCCAGCAAACATCCCAAGAGCTACTCAAAGCTTGTACTTTGCCAGTTTTATGTTGTCTGCTGCAACAGCTGAGTGCTTCTGCTAAATGGCCTGAATCAATCTCCTAAAACCTTTCAAAATAAAACCTGCCATTGTTCTTGAAAGAAAAAATTAATACGATCTGTGTTCCCCCAAAAAAACTGCTAATCTGTAGATCTGCAGATCTGTTCATCTGCTAATGAAATGAAGCTGATGTGTAAAAATACTTCCTTGGTTGCAGGAATGAACTGATTTAATATACTGTATTGGAATTGGTTATGTTGACAATTGTATTTGTCTGTAAGATCAGAAAAAAACCATCATTTTAAATTGGTGCGAAGACGTTCGACAACCCCATATTAAAAATAGTACAGTGTAGAGACTTTGTCTTTGATTGCAGACAGTATAAACCTGAGACATTTATAAACACCAATTTCTGTATTCCACTCCTGCAAAACTTTCCTAAAAATTTGTGCATTAAAATATTTATCATTTTGTAATGTTTGTGTTACTTTTTTACCACACCTAAAGACATTTTGTCAAAGAAGATAAACCTTTATTGTGTTTTAACTTATATTTTTGATTTCTTCCTGAAAACATGCCTTAAGATGTTTAAAATAATTTTTTGAGAGAGGTTTTTTGGAAGCTTCACAGACCCAACCACAGTTTTGTTGTCTATATGTCGTTTCACATAACAAAAATAAATTCCCCACATGAACCGTTCTGTCATCTTTAGGATAATTAACAGATTTCCGATGTTTCTTTTCATTGTGTTGTATTAAATGACCCAGGAAATAGGTTTTGTAATAAATTCAGCATGTACAGCTGTGCTTTGTATTAGATTTCGTCACTGTTTTTTATTAGGTGTTTAAATATTTTATAAATTCAGCTTGGGATTTACAGGGTTATATTAAGTCTTCATTTGACCTTATGAAATGTTAAGCTATAACCTGAGCATAGCATATTGTTGTTATGTTAATAAAGTTAAAGGTTATGTTTATGATACTTAATTGGTGAATAAATGAAAAAATGAAGGTTACACCAGGCTGGAGGTTCTTTTAGGTAATGGAGATCTGTATAACATCCGTGTATAACATCATCATTAGTCAGCATCCTTTGTTGTGCTTATAATTGCTTTAATTAATTTGGATGGGTTATGTTGACATTTTTTTTGTTTGAATACTTAGAAAGAAAACATCTAGACTAGTTGTTAAGTAATTAAAGAACATATATTATTGTAAAAATATTTCTGGTTTATATTGGTGTCATTCTACATGTTAAGTTTTGTTGTGAAGGCTTTTTAACCAGCCCCAAACCACAAAAGATATTTGAGACAACAAAGAGATTGACTTACATTCACATTGACTTGTATTTGGTTACAGACAGTATGAGCCTGAAATGTTTCTGTATTCTAGGCTTGCAAGAGAAATGGGGAAAATGACAAAACTTGATCAATAAGAGTTGTTCACAAATGACAATAAAATTGGCTGCACTGCACTGTCACTTGCAAAAGATACGGTCAACTAAATCTTACCAGACTGCATTCTAACTGCTGGTGATTGTTAGAAGCATGCACTTAAAGAGTTAATGTGGTTGAAGTGATCTATCATCATGCTGATCTATTGAAGACCTAAGCGGAAAATAAGACGGGAAATCTTGTGATTTACTCGGTTAAATGCAGCAGACAGATCCGGAGTATCAGTTCTGTTAAAATCCGAGCCACTTTTGCAACATTGAGTCTTTCAGAAATTATCTCAAAGAATGTTCTTGTGTAAAGTGTGATTTAATACACAACTTTAATTTAATGAACAATCAGAAAGTTACATTTTAATTATACTTCTATTTACAGGAAAATTCTTCATTGCATACTTCATTATTTGTGACAATCAATCCAACTTTTTAAATTTTACTTTCTTGATGTCCATGTTTTATCCGATGTGAAGGACCATTTCATAAATTGTTTATCTATTATAAAACTTTTAAAAAGTTTTTCACCCTAAAAGCAATTTCTTTTTAATTGAATTCAATGCAGTTTTTATACTTGTTTTCTCTGACCTCTGGTTTTACTGATGACCTAACCGGGCCTTGCTGAAGGTGTGGGATTCCATCCATGAGCTGTTTATTTGTGATTTCCAAATGACTCACTTTAGACATTTTAAAGGTACTTGTGTATTGATTTAATCTGTATTTAATCTTACTTAAATATTACAATGATGTTTTGAAAAAAAAAGCCCTTAGTAAAAAATTTTGTTATAAATATCTATTTATATATGACATCCGCTAGTAATTCTTTGATATCACCTAGAGTATTTATTAAATAAATACATCTATCAGGTAAAAATTACTACTCCCATGATTCAAAAACATTTAAAATCTAAACAAATAAAAAACTACACAACTTTAAAACAGGGTATTAGGGGATAACAGGGGATAATAGTGTATTACGTTGATAATGAAATTATATGGATATAATTGTATTTGGTCGAATCCAAATAAAAAAAATGCTCTGCCAATTGTTTGCTTGTTTATTAAGATAATGTCATGTTTTACACTTTTTGGTTACATTCATGACACCAACACAATATTAATTACACAAGTTTCATCAATAACAAGATAACAAGTTCATATCAAACAGTCATGGAAAATTCCAATTCACCTCACTTGCATGTTTTTTGGACTATGGGAAGAAACCTTGAGGAAACCCACACAAACATAGGAAGAACATGCAAACTCCAGACAGAGGGATCGATACTAGGACCTTCTCACTATGATGCCACAGTGCTACTGACTGAGATATCTTCTGCCAACTACATGAATGGTTTCATAAAAGTAGTGGCCGGTCAGTCGATTAAAATAATTACATCTATTGATTTCTTGTTTCAGTTTTCTTGTTTGATTTTCTCTGATTTATACACTCCAAGAATGAAGTCATTACTCCATTAATCATCACCAGAGTTAAATATTATTAAAGGACATTTGTACTTTTCCAAAAAAAGGTGAAGTTTGTATATATATATTTGAAGTTGTTTAAACATTTAGTAAAAATATTTGTGGAAAAGTACACATGGTTTGAGCATACAATATACACAAAAATGCTTTAACACTGTTAATGTACTGTTATTACTAAGCATCTGATTTTTTGCCTTTACTCGATGTCTCTTAAGATGTTGGATGTTTCAAACAGATAAATTATCATTCTGTAAGACGGTAATGACACAGAAATACTTCCTGAGCATGCATGATTGTGTTATTCTGATGAAAAAGAAAGGCCACCCTATAAGATGAATGAAAGCAATAAAAACTGTCTGTGATAATAGACAGATGAATGTCTCAAATTAGATTAACATGATAACCTACAATTTCTGTTAGCCAATGATCTCAGAATAAATGGACATCATTACTATTACAAGGCTGATAAAATGTCAGGACATGTTAGAACTAAGAAGAAACAAATGTCAGATCTAAATCATGTCCTATTATACATACATAAAGATACATTGCATGGAATGGTATTTTTGTAGCACTAACTTAAATATCAATGTACATTCGTCAATTATCTAATTTTACCACCAAGTAATCCTATTTAGGGTCACAGTGGGACAAACACTGTACACTAAACACCTGAACATGTTACTAGTCTATGGCATGGTACAGAGACAAGCACACACACACGCACATGCACACGCACACACACACGACAACTTTAGTTTATCCAATTAACCATACTGCATGTCTTTGGGCTGGGAAAAAACTGGATTACCTGCCAGAAAAACCCATATAGACACGCAGAGAACATGCAAACTCCATGCTATAATCCCCAGGTGCCCTTACTTGGGAATTAAACCCAGGACTTTCTGTGAGATGTCAGTGCTAACAACTAAGCCACCGTGTCTTCTTAAATATGAATAGCAGTATTTAAAATCCTAAAACTGCCAAGACATCTATGTCCCTTGAAAGTTTGATTTGCATTCAGACTACATCTGCATTTCCTTCAGATAAATTTCCTGGTAGATTTCCTGTTTTTAGTGCTATGGCAATAACATTTATAATAATAACATATCCCATAGCTTATTTTTAGTAAAACCATTTTATTGCAATAAAAATAGGCCAAATATGAAAATATATGGCTTACTGAAATAGTTTTAACTGATAAGTGAAGTAGTTGAATCATTGAGACTGGCCACTTATTTTAGAACGGTTCTATAAATAACATATTTGAATAGTTTTCATAAACTTACTGTTTACTCTTTTGTCATTTACTTTTTAAAATAAATGGTAACTTTTACAGCACAGCAATTATATAAAAATGCTAGTAATTTTAATAATATTACTAAACATTTAAACAATTAAATTGTTTGGGTCTGGATTAAACAGATTTGTTTATAGTGATTGCCTAGTGACAAAAACAAAGTTCTTTGCTAAAACTTGACATTATATGTTCCCAATCATGACATCATATGTATATAAGTACATTTTTACATAAAATTCCACTTGTAAAAGTAGTTACTTGGAGTTTAAGTTAATACAACACATTTTCTCTTCGTTTCACTTCACAGCACAACTGATGTGTTCTTATACCCAAGACAATACTACAAATTAAATTGTAGTATTCATTGTAGACAATGTACACATTAAAATATTTTAATGTTTTTTACATTTAGACTTACTTTAAAAAGTAAGCATTTTCTTATATTTCTCTAAACTTTATCATGTACACAGTCTCTAAATCTTACGCTATACCAAAACTACCTGGATTCTTGGTCTCTATCTTGATTTGGGTAAAATGTAGTAAGAAAGTTGGAGCATATTTATTAAGGTACTCAACTAGTAATTAAAAGGCTGCTCGTTCACGCACCACTGCTGTCAAGTTGCTGCTTTTGGGCTCTTGAGCAAGTATCATATCCCTAATTTTCTCAGACTATACACTTTTATTGTACTGAGACGCTTTGTATAAAGTGTAAAAAGTCTGCTGAAAGTTGAAAATGTAATTATATAAACAGTTAAGACTGCAAATATATAAGTAAATATATAAGCAGCTAAGATTGCAAATCAATCATCTCACCGTTATACAGTTAAATTCTTCAGTTATTGGCATAGACACTGTTCTGATCTCTATTTCATTTACTGTGTTTCTAGCAGCAAAGGTGGATTTCCAGCGAAGCAACACAATCTTTTTAAAGTACTTCACTGTGTTATTTTTTACGCTGACAAAACAGAAGGTGTTGATCATGCTGTTGCTCATGGCGATGCACTCAATGATATAAAAGGCCACCAATGAGTTTTTTTCTCGGGCAATAAGTGTTGGATAAAAGTCACGTAAAATAGTGTAGCCATAGTAGGGTGCCCAGCACATAATATATGCAGTAAGAATCCCAATGAGCACCATGACTGTTTTTCTCCGACACCGTAAGCGCTTTTTTATCTGCACTGTTTGAAAGCCTGGAACACTCTTGAACCAGAGCTCCCTGGAAATGCGAATGTAGCAAAGGGCCATAGTCAGGACTGGCCCGAAGAACTCCACAGCAAAGATGAATAGAAAGTAGGAACGATAGTAGAGCTGCTGGTCCACCGTCCAGATCTGAGCACAAAAGGTTTTACTGTGATTGCCAATGTGAGGAACCTTGGTTGCAGAAGTGAAGTAGGCTGAAGGTATAGATATTATGACAGGAACGATCCACACACCAGTAAACAAACAGTAGGCGGTCTGGTGTTTCATTCTGGGCCTTAACGGATAAATAATTGCCATGTACCTAAAATGACAATACAAAATTTATGGGCTTGTAAAGACATTTTTCCAAAACATGATTAATTTACAAACAGGTAACATGTTTAACATTTGGCTAAATTTGACAGTAGTGTGTCAAGTAATCAGATTTTATTTTAGATGTCTTTGATAATTCATGCATTTACATGCATGTAACATTGATTTAAAAACCTTTCAGAATAAATGGCTTATAACTATAAATACGTGTTTTGTTGTTTGGCAGGGTAGTAAATTATTTATTTTGAAATACAAAGGATGTGGAGGAAAATGAGAGGTAGGGAGTTGAGGAAATTGAGAGGTAGTGAGTTTGCAAATTCATTAAGAAGTAAATATAAACATAAAACTGGTGTGTGTGTGTATATATATATATATATATATATGATTGATTGAGTTATATAAATTCCATAAATAATTATATAAATCATCTTGTTGATAATGGCATTAATCAACTTTATTATATTTTGTAATTAATTTAACACATTTACAATTTTCTGCCAGCAACACACTGCAAACAAGGGAGTGACCCGTTTTAAAGCCATAACTATTATTCCTAATAATGAGCCTTTTTAATTGAATGAAGACCCCTGGTTGCTTTAGATAAGCAATTCCAATTTTGCTCCATTCTTGACTGATGAGTCTTTACCTGCTGAACAGTCCATGGTCAGTTCTCAAAAGGAGACAGATTTGGACTGCAGACAGTCTAATACAGGGGTCACCAACGTGGTATTTATATATACCATATTGATGTTTTTTTTGTTTCCTACCTTGTTAATATATTGTTAAAAATTATTGTGAGAAATTATTTACATGATCAGCATCTTCACATAGATGAATATCATTAATTATTAATAGTAACATGTATTTAAAGGTTATAAATTTGTGATTTCATAAGTGTGTATCAAACTGGTAGCCCTTCGCATTAGTTGGTAACCCAAAAGTAGCTCTGTCATGGACCTCTGTCATGGCCACTAATGCACCCTAATAGTATTGTGACAGCTTTTCATGTAAAAGCATTGATAAGGATTGTTCCGCTTTTGTAGTATGAATATAGGGAAAATGGTGAATGTAAATTGTTGATGACACTACCTATTGTGCCACCATATCCATATCTAACAAATCATTATTTGTAGGTTACTGTGTTTGTGTTGTGTATATAATACACATTTACAGGAATAAGTATGTGTATTAGAGAAACGTTCCTCAAATAATGTTGTATGTGTGTCTATAAATGCTTGACTGTAGCTCTTTATTTAGATTTCAATAATCATCTAGCTGTGAGCATTTAGTAAGTGACAGATGTGCTTAGCATTTTTTTTCTATTACAAATATATTTAGTCACACCTTAGGGCTGTCTGTCTCTTAGCAATTACTCTTTAATTGAGAACAGTTATATTTGATTTCACTAACCTGTCCACTGCAATTGCTAACAAGGCGTTGGTTGACACATAGAGGGAAACAGTTCGGAGATAGTTTACACAGGCACAGAGCAGTTTCCCGTGGTCCCAGGAGAGCTGTTTCACCACATAGTAATCCACCAGGAAAGGGCAGCAGACAACAGCCACGATAAAATCGGAGATAGCCAAATTTGCAATCAAAAGGTTGGTGACATTTCTAAGCTTTTTGTAGCGAGCCAGAGTAGCTATAAAAAGAAAGTTGCCAAAGCCACAAACTAACATTATGCAGAAAAGTACCACTCCTATAACAATTGTGGCAACAAAATAGGCCAGGCCCTGAGTGGTGTCCGGCATTTCTTCAGCTGGTACTCCATAGTCCATATCATAAAAGTCAAGAAAATCATTTTCAATTTGGGGGGATTGGTTGCTGGTGTCCATGAATGTAATAGCAAGATGAGTGACATTTGCCATTACAAAAACAGGATTGAGGTACAGAAATTGTTGATTTTTCTTTCCTTTTAGAGATTACCAGGGGGTTTCATAAACTGCTCCACATTCGTCTACAGCAGTCACCTGTAATGGTAAATGCAGGAAAGCACATTGTGTTTTAAATAAAAAATATTTATACTGAGGTTTAGCAGAGAACTAACAACAGTACTGCTGACATACAAGAGGCAATTTTATTCAAAATGTTCTGGCAGTCAGACGACTGCTAACTACTAAGCCACTGTGCCACCTTAAACCAATTAACTTCTGATTAATAGTCAATTACCATAATCACTGGATTTCAGCGGATCAGTAGTAAAAATACTGTATAACTAATCTTTAAACCAGGATGCATAAATATCAGATTTTTTCAACAATGCAAACATTTATATTTGTAATTACAATTATAGACTGCTCACAAAAACATGACGCTGAAGGTCTGCTACTGAGTTTAGGATACAAGATTTTGTAACACAAGAATGATTCTGGGGGGGGGGGGGGAATGGAAAAGGTTAAGAAAAATCAATGGTCACATTTAAGCTCTCAGCAGCAGGTCTTAAATAAGGTCTGATGACTGTGAGATTTCTCACATTTAAGGCAGTCATTGCAAATAAAATTACTATTGACTAGAGTAAACAAGCTTTACACAGCAATTATGCCATTTTGCGTTAAGCTATTATGTACAAATGTAATTTTTCTTTTATGATATTTATGATATGAGTGATTTATGTAATGATTTCCCAGTTATTGTAAATATACTACTACTGAAAAATATTATGTCTCATCGTGACCTTAAATAGGATTAAGCAGTGGTGAAACTAGATAATAGATGGACAATTAATGGACAATTATTACTTATTTGGTTAAAACATTTGAAAATTTTAACTATAATACCATCCAGAAACGATTGGGTCAGCATGGAAAATACAAATAAAAACCCTGCAGTATTTCCTAGGTTTAATTTGACTTTTATGTTATTACATATTTACTTTGCTTGATCAACTTTAATATCGCTTGTTTTTCCAAAAAGGATTGGATGACATTTCTCTCAGTTTTTCTTTTATGTTTACAAACATAGAAAAGAGCCATTCTTACACAAGAATAAAATGTGGATCTATCCTGGGTCTGTTGTTCACCATTTCTTTGCTGAGACTGTGCGAACGCAAAGCACTAAACTGTTCTAGTCATATCTAAAGTCATATCTTAGTGATTATTATTGATGTCTTACCTTAAATAATAATTCTTTATTTTATTTTCTATGTTTTTTTGTTTTTCAGGACTTGAATGACGTGTTATGTAGCTAGTTTTAACAAGGCCAATATGTGCAATAGACAGATTTCGTGATTGCTGAGTAGAACTGGCTTAACAGCTTATGTATGACTCAACTTCCACATGTTCTCTGTTAACCCTCATAATATATATAAAAAAACAGTAGAACATAATTATTAAAATTTTAAGGAACATGAAATATGTGAAAAGGGGCTGCAGCTGCAGGAGTTTGAGGTGACATATTTGCCTTTGAATCCTGGATTCTAATAATATTCTAAATAATACTAATGGTTAATCTCATGGTTAATTTCAGTCTCAATTTGATTTTTGGTCTCACTTAACTAGTTTACCATTCGTAGGCTGATTTTGAATCACAAGCATTTCATATTTTGATGCCAATTTTAGGGCTTGTTTGGTGTGTACTGTCTAAAAGCACCTTAGAGCAATCAGGACCAGATAATATATCAGTATACATTAAATGCATATTTCTTTACTTACGGTTTATAAAACTACATATCCAAAAGTTTAAAAAGACAATATAATATTATGAGGGTTAAGCCTATAAATTGGTTTTCCAACACTAATCTCATTCATCCATCAATTCTTTTGCAGAATCAGCCAATATCTTTGGAGGATATCCTGCTATAATGACAGACTGTATGCCACTTTTTTGTCAACTCTTTGAACACTGATAAAACAGGTGGGACTGTGTCATTAAAGCTGCACTGTCATCTCAACCAACCCAAAGTTATGTAAGAAAAACTTATGTAAATTAGTAGTACTTTCCAACTGTAAATGCCTTGCAAAACTGTTGCTACAGTGAGTGACTTAAATGTGTTCAAAGGTTCAAAATGTGTCACAAGCATAGTGGACAATGTATGTGATATCAAAGAGAACAAAAAAGAAAATAAGTAAATAAGCATGTATTAATTATTAAAATATGTTTAAAAGGGATACATTGGTCAGCTTGGGTCCGGATCCTGCATCAATAAGTACAATAGCTAAATTTGTGTTGGACAAAGCGACAGTTTATTACAAGGTATTCCACACGCGATAATTTAAGCTCAGGATATGAAACGGTTAAATGATATGTATACTAGGTGGTTGGTCTGTGTCTAGCCTGACGGTCATGGTCATTAGGTGTGAAAACACCCTGGACAATCCACTGAAGGTCATAAAAACATTTATTCACACTCACACCAAGAACAAAAAGCATTTCTGTTAAGATAAACATTTTCATATGATGGCAGGTGTTAACAAAATAATATCTGGTCTGTTGGTAAAGAGCCTATAAATATGTCCTGGTAAGGGGGTCATCTCATCACTGAATTTTGTCAATTCCCATATTCAGTTATTCTTAGTCATTATCTACAGATCATTTAGGCATCTGAATTCATCTATATTTCAGGGCTCTATGTAAGTGCATAGAAATTGTCACTATTATTGTTTTATTAATCCATTAGCATTTTATGTTCTGCAGATTCTGTTTATATTATAGGGCATTTTATACTGAATCCAATTACTTTTATTTAGTTACTACACAACAATGTTACTTTGAAAAAGAAATACATGAATTGACAAAACTCTTTAATTTTTGTGCAGTGTTAAATACTATTACAACAACTACAACAACAAATAATAATAATGATAATAAAGTAATAGCAATAATAATACAATATAGCAACAATGCATAGAACTGCACAATTATTTTTTTTTTTTTTAATGTGCAGTTTTCATGTAAAAAACAACACACACCACTTTTGCACCACTGATGCCACCACCCAAAAGATAAAATACATTTTAATAGGTTAATGTCATTTTTTAAACTTTATTAATGAGATAACTATGTTTGTCATACATGTACAGATAACAGTTCAAAAAGGCGTGGAGACAAATCCCACTCCCCCTTCTTTTGACAGAAAATCAATGTGCTTACACACCAAAAAGAACTCATGAAAGATGTGCTAAAATAACTGTTATATATTCTTTAGTGAGTTTGACCAAACGTACCTTTTCTGTTAACAGATCCAGACAAATTCTCATTGTTTAGAAAACATAAGCGCTGATGTACTGTGTCTTTAGTGGCTCTGTGAGTGCATTAGAGAATATTAGTAAGATGCTGCTAAAGCTTCTTTCTCTCTCTAGTCTCTAGTTCTCGAGTGATGCTGATGTACCAGCCTAATCTGATTGGCTGACAATATGTCAGGTGCCACCCACGAGCTCTGCTTCAGATAAATCACATGAGCTGTTCTAACTATGAAACTTGTATATTAAACTTATTCATTACACACAGACCGATATATATTTCACGTGTTTATTTCTTTTAATTTGATTATTATAACTGACAACTAATGAAAACCCAAATTCTGCATTCATTATCTTATATAATAAAGCATGGACAAACTAGTACTAGAGATAGAAAAACAAAACTAATAATACATTTAAAGTAATTACATGTCTCTTATCTGCTGACTTTTGTTGGCTCATGTATATTGTTGCAAGTTCTCAAAACAATCTGCTGTACAGTTATGTGTGCATATTAGAAGACTTACAAATACAATAACATGAAAAAGGTGAATTTGTTGTGAATTACTGTGATTGATTTGCTGTTGTGATTAAACAAATGTTAGTCTTAGTGGATTCTAGGTCAAAACACCTAGATCTAAGTTCTACTCTTCTATAGGTTTATGTTCTTCATTTGTATGCTTTTAATTTCCATGTTTTAAATCCATCACAAAATTGTAATGGTTGGAAATTGTATGTCAGTTACGATCATTCTGTATTTTTCTCTGTGTACAACAACCAAATGAGTTGAAAAGCAAAATCAGTGCGATTATGCTCAATATGTATCATCTTCAAAGCCCATGCATTTTTTGGCAGGAAATATATCAAATTATTTTATTCTGGCTTTCATCCTAATAACAGTATGTTGTAAAAATTTGTTCACTGGTGCTGTGTCTATAATTCCAGTACAGTCACTTCTATAGACATTACAATTTTTTTTTACCACAACAGATTACATTTACCATTACAGATTTTTTCAACACTGTTTGAATTCTTGTCAGCTTGTTTTAAAAAACTGTTCAAAGATGGAATTAATAATCCTCACTATCTTGATTCCTGAACTGAACTCTAGGCTAGTTAGTAAGGAAAACTGATTTTGCTTAGGACATTTTACAGAGATAAATTCTACACAAGTCTACTTGTATCTAAACTGTATCAGTTTCATCATTATTAAATTAATACATAAAGTGTATAGCAAGGTACACAACAGTGTAATATGTAATATATTATACCAGGCATGTCCAAAGTCCAGCCTAGGGGCCAACTGCAGCCCGTCCCTCTCATTTCCGTTGACCTTTATCATATAGGGACAGTGTAGCCTAGTGGGTAGAGCGTTGGGCTGGGAACCCAAAGGTTGGGGGTTCAAATCCAGGCTCTGC
>JAOUQU010032130.1:0-17697 GCA_028566735.1 Ammoglanis amapaensis
GTTGTGTTATAAATGTGCATCATAACATGTTGTGTTATAAATGTGCAGCTAGATTTGAAGTTTCTGTTACAACTGAACATTTATCGGTCGTGTAAATAAGCAGCACCGCAGTTTATTATGTTGGAAATTTTCGAGCTTATACTCGGGGTGATAATGACATGTTACTATTAATATTTTATGATATTCATCCATGTGAAGATGCTGATCATGTAAATGATTTCTTACAATCATTTTCAACAATAAATTTCAATATGCAAAATATGCAGTTATTTTTCGAACAGGCTCGTGGGCTACTCATGAGGTCCTTTCGGGCGACCTGGTGCCCGCGGGCACCACGTTGGTGACCCCTGTTTTAAATCTTTTACTATTATGACATAATTGTACAACATCTAAAAGAACAGATCGATCTACACATGATCATAGAAAATGGACTATAATAAGGATTTTGTTACTTTCTCTCCTGGAGCTCCGTCCTCTCCTGGTAAACCAGGTAATCCTGCCAATCCTGGAGCTCCTGGTTCACCCTGCAGAGAAAGAAAAAACTATTTCATTCTAGATTTAGAAGTTAAGTCGAGCATCTCAAGTATCTCGATTCTTCTGTGCTGGTGAAGCTGAAGCTGAAGCTGAAACAGACGACTTCTGTTTGATAATGAGCTTTCATAGATCCGGCATAAGACCTGGCATTATAACTGCTCTCTGTGATGTAACTCATACTTCCAAAAAGCTTATTGTTTCTAAATCATAATAAAATCTCCCTCCATCCCTGATCCATCAGAACCTTGAGAGTAGATCCAGTAAAACAGAGAGGACTAGATTAATGCACACGACCCCAGCGACACTATCTGGGACCTCGGTGTGGAAATGGACTGTTTGTGGGATGTTTGCATGTGCTGATGTCTGTCTGTCTGTCTGTCTGTCTGGGGGTTTGGAGTAGGTAATGGGTTGCTTATTGTGGTGAATGGGGCGTGTTTAAGTGTATTGACGTGTTTATGTTTATAAAGCTTGGACTGACGGCAAAACAGATTTCCATCATAGACAATAAACGATTGTGTGTATAAATGTGTTTATGATATTTATTCCTAGTCACCTTTGGTCCCGGTTCTCCTGTTCCAGTCACTCCTGGTGCTCCGGCTTCTCCCGGAAATCCTTGATCACCCTGCACCAGACACACAGACACACTTATGTTTCCGTTACAATCACAAACGAGTAATGCTTTTATACAAAAATGACAAATCCTAACTTTTGGTCCAGAATATCCTTCTCCAGGTGGACCTCTGACTCCGGGAGGACCGCGAGGACCTTCAGTTCCCTAAAACGTCCATTAATAAACGGAATTAAAATGGCAAAACTCACAAATCTTCAGTGTCCTTCTCTGATCTTTCACACACACAATAAAAAGAACTAATATAAATAAAAAGTTGTGTATTTGTATTTGGTTGCACCTTTTCTCCTTGAATGCCCAGTCCAGGAAGACCAATTGGTCCAGATAAACCAGGAGGACCAAAATCCCCCTGAAACACACACAGTGGAACCGTTTTCAAACGTCCGTACCATGAAACGATGGCAAAACTTTATTTTAAATAAATAACTTTTATTAAATTAAACCCAGTGAGTCTCTAATGTGAACTGGTGACATAAAACCATTACTGTACTTAAATGTTTACTAAACTGTTTACCTGTTTACCTCTCTGTATACAGCTGCACGTTTTCAACCAGACAATTCTGGTCTGGTTGTGATATACGTACTGCACATTTGTACTGTTGCAATACAGCTAATGTAGCTACACTACTGCACGATGTACGTATTCTATTTTTTATTATTTCTGTTACGTTATTCATCTTTTAATTTGCATTTGACTTTTATTATCATCTACTTCATAATTTTGACATCCAGTGTGGACAGTAAAGTAGTAAAAATTTCATTGGATCGGACAGGGAAACATGTTAACACAATAAAGCTTTGAATCCCTTTTTTACCCGACCTGTGCTGTTTACCTCACCCACTTAAACAGGAAGCTGAACACAAACGCGACCAAACTTTCAGAGATTCGACGCCCACTAGTGTTGTGGTGGTGAATTACATCACGGTGTGTTTACGACCTCTTATATACGTACTGTATATATATATATCTGTACATCCCGGTCTCAAGCTCAACATCTCATGCTCTGCAATGTCTACGACCACCATGTCACTGTCAGCAGACCATCCAACAAACCATGGCTCGTCCGACCGTACAACATGATGGATGTCCTGGGTTCGGGTTACTGGAGATAACTGATGTTTTGTCTGGTGTGTGTTTGTCTGTCTTTGTCACCCGCGACACACTGCCAACCTGTTCAGGTGTTCAGCGTATTCACCCAGTGTGTGTCCCACCCTGGTGAAACGTAGTGTAGTGAAATAACGACTCTCGTGTGCGACCCAGCACACCGGCACGATCGAGACTCACAACGCCGGTTGTGCAACGAAGCGGAAAACCCCACAAGTCCACCTCAGGCATCTAACGGTAATAAAACCAGATAACGGATGGATGTGTGGATTATTCTCTTTTTATTCTCGCCTCATGTCCCGATGATTTATCCACACGCCGTAAACACCTCATCAAAATCAAGCTGGATCCAAGACTCATTAGAAAGGATCTGCATTTGTTGAACTAAAACACTACAAGTCTTGTGTGTTGGCACCAGATCAGATGTGTGTGGGCATGCAGGCGGCACGGTGGCGTCTCAACGCCAACATTTTTACATCAGTCACGTGACTAAACATGAACTGGATGCACTTCGAGAAGCGACCCGCCTCGTTTTGTTTTTTCTCTTGGGTGGTTTAGTGGTACTCCGGGTACTCCGGTTTCCTCCAACAGTCTAAAAATATGCATGTAAAGCCAAAGACGTTGAAAATGAAGAGATCAAATCGTCCATGAGAGTGTTTGATGTGATTTGTGAATCGTTTGAAATCTTGTGTGATGAATGAATGAACGTTTGCTGTCATGGAAACGACCGAGAGGGTTTAAAACATGACGTTACAATGCTCAGTAAATCTCTCTCTCGCTCTCTCTCTCTCTCTCTCTCTCTCTCTCTCTCTCTCTCTCTCTCTCTTTCTCTCTCGCTCAGTCTGAAGGTTTTATGTAACTCGTTTAATTAAAGGATTTGAGCTCAAATTCGCAGTGCAGAAATAACGTTTATAAACGCTACGTCCATTACAAAGTTAAAATCGACACATAAAAAATAATAAGAAAACAAGAAATGTTAAGTAAATAAAAAGAGTAAATGCATTCTCTTTATTTCTGCATGATCAGTCTTATCTTTAATATAACAGCGCAGGGTCAGCACTGTGTTTGTGTTTCAAACAAAAACTGTAACTACTTAATAAAATAAAAGATAAATTAATAAATGACACTTAATAGTAAATCTTTCTCCAGATCCATAAAAACATGGCTGGATAATTTTGCTGTGAAGGAACTTCAGCTCCTGATGAAACTCACACACCAGGTTGATTCCATAATAACCTCAAATGATCCCTACAAAAGTAAAAAATGAAATATGTCATGGAGATTTTTGGTTTATAAAAGCGTGATATTTTAAGCCACTGTGTGGATCTATAATTCACAGCTGTGTTTTAGGTCTCCGACGTTCTCACGTGTCTGCAAGGTTCTCCAGTAACTCTTCCTGTAGAACGTTTGCTGTGGATTCAGATTTCCAGCTGACGGTCACGTGAGTGTTCGGTAGCCGTCAGCGTTCCAGCTGTGGTCATCAAACCTATTGTGTATTTTTGATCAGACATATAAGGAACCACACACGCCCGCTGTGTCGCGTGGATGAAGAAGAACTTAAATGATGAACTATTTTGCGTCTCTCTTGGCACGGGTTCAGAGTTTAGGATCTTCTGGCTCCAGCTGAACTCAAACTTCTGCTCCAGGAAACTTTCATTCCATCACGCTCATGGGATTTGGTGGAAACCTAAATGTTGCTTGTATTGAGTCGGAGGTGGAGAGACACGACGGGTGATGGGTCCATAAGTTTCTAACATCAGGAAGACCTGCTGACCTCTGCTTGACCTCCACTGACCCCCACACAGGGGCTGCAGAACATAGCACAGATGATTCCAGATGGAAAAGATAAATAATAATAATAATACACACGGTTTCTTCTTTCCTTTGTTTATTCAGAATAAATGTTAAACTGATGGGATTTCTGCAGAAGCACTTTAAACACAAGGCAACTTTTCTTCGTTCTTTTCTCACCGCAGCGTTTAGATTGGATTTGACTATACAGCGACTTTGAAATGTGAATTCTCAATTCTCCGTCCATCCAGATGTTCTGGGTTCAGCTTCAGTTCATGGAAAGATGGTTTGAGGACAGATCATCCAGACAATCAGACCCGTTAATAAATACGGTTTGTGCTCATCAGATATAATCAGATACAGTGTGAATGATCGGGGCATCATGTTCTGGAAACTGCATCTTAATCCTATTTAGAGTGAATACACTAAACACCTGAACAGGTTGCCAGTCTGTTGCAGGGTACACACACACACACACCCTCCTCCACACAGGACGATTTCAATATCTCCAATTAACCTGACTGTATGTCTTTGGACTGTGGGACCCCTCAGGGGTGGAGGAAACACATTCAAACACAAGAAGAACAGGAAGCCTCGGCTCACCTTAGAACTTTATACTAAGACTTTTTGTTTTGCATAATTTCTTTACTTATTTTCTTAAATGTTTAAATGAATTGATTTTCACATCCTGAGATGTTTGTAATGACAGTGAGGAACTTTTTCTTTAACTCACTAAATCATTTGTATTTGTCCTGGAACAGAGCCGGTAACAAACTTCTGTTCTATTTACACACCGATACTTTATGATGCTAGTTATGATGTTCTAGCAGATTTACGATGAACCAGTGAATCACGAGAAGTTGCTGTGAAGGGTAAAATCTGAGGTTCGCTGCTTTATCTGAAGTGAATTTAATACAAACAGAAATCATTTATTTGCTGAGTGAAGTTGTGGAAAAAAATCTGGTTTTGTCTTCATCCCACACAGAAGGTTCCTGATATCCGCTGTGACCCGGAGACTCGGAGCAACATTCCATAACAGCAAGTCTGATGACCTTGTAATTCACACCGACCGCTCACTGGGGGTCTCAGACTCAACATGTACAACATAGGAACGACTCAAGGACACAGTTGTCTAGTGTAATTAGAGAAGTCTGATGTGTGTGTATGTGTGTGTGTGTGTGGGGGGGGTCATCTTCCTTTATTAGACAAAGCTTCAGCTGTAAATCCAGTCAGCAGCGATCATGGAAAATCTGAGGACATTTTTATCCTGTTAAAAACGTGACATCATGGAACTGAAGAAAAGTCCAATCCTGAAGGTTTCCTTCCAAATCTTCTGCCAGTAAAATATGGTACATCTGATATTTTAAAATGGATTTTCCATTCAGATAGTCGCCTTCCACATTTGTGTATTTCTGGTTTACTACTGAAATCGGTGGTTTTACTTCACCTGGAATCTCCATTTAAATGTTTATCACTAATGACTTGCACAGATAATAATACAGTTGTGCACATTCTTCCCAAACGTCCCTCCGAAAGTCTTTTTTTTTAAATCCCAGCTGCTCATGTTTAGATTAAGTAAGATTGAATTAGTTGAGCTTCTTTCTGAACTTCAGTATCTGTATTTATAAGAATTTAAAAACATTACAAAACATTTTCATCACTGAGCTTCTCAGGAATGAATTCTTCATATTGAACCAGATATGTGCAGTGAAACACACACTAGGGGGCAGTAGTGAGTATACAAGCACTGAGCGGTGGGCAGCCCTATTCTAGCCATGGCACCCGGGGGAAGAGTTCAGGGGTTCGGTGCCTCGCTCAAAGGCAGTTTAGTCGAGACCTGTTGACTCTAGAAATCAAACTAGCAACCTTCTGATCACAGTTGTTAGTGTCTTAGTGGTTAAGGTGATGGATTAGGGATCGGAAGGTCATTGGTTGAAGCATGACTACTACCAAGTTGTCACTGTTGGGCCCCTGAGCATCAATTGCTCAAACATGAAACTTTGGATAAAGGCGTCTGATAAATGCTGATAATGTAAAGTTCTCTAACCACCATGACAGCTGAGTTCATGTTGTTATAAAGGTTATTAAGGTGTGTCTCAGTTATTAAGTTAATAAAATCTGAAACCATTTAAACAAATTATTTCTAATTTGTTCTTCTACATGTGTGTGTTTCTAGAGCCATTCAGATGATTTTGCCCCTCTGGAAGACTTTACAGGACCTTGAGAATGTGCAGAAGTGCATCATGGGCCACACGGCCTGAGATAATAACTTCAACATGTTAAATCCTGAGAGGCCGTTTTTGGGAAACAACATGCCGTGGCTCTCAGAGTCAACAAACAAATGATTGGTTGCATTAAATCTGCACACATGCATCCAGCGGGTACCTGAAGCCGACACCTCGGGTTTATAATCACTGCCAGGAGGATTAGTACCAGTTACGGTCAGGAAACGAGACATTGTGGACCGGACCTGCTTTAACATGATCTGGACTTAAGTGCAGTAATACAGAGGTCCAGTCTGGGGCTCCGAATTTCATCCCACTTTGTTCAGAAAGATAAATGATGATCTGTAGAACAAGTTAAACAGATCATTTACTAGCTAATTCCAAAAAGGGGGGATTTTGTCTTTAAATGTAATAACATTACAATAACATGAACACTAATGTGGGACGTTCAGTCTGTTTGGGTTGTTTTTATTGGGTTTGGATCTTTCAGTAGGACCATCAGCTGGGGTTATTACATCTGTAAATTAATATTGTGCTTGGGAATATAACTTGTATGAAGGGCAACATGATAGTGTAGTGCTTAGCACTGACGCCTCACAGAGAGAAGCCGGGTTCGATTCCTGGGGAAATCACTTCGGGGCTTTCTGTGTAGCATTTGCATGTTCTCACTGTATCTGTATAATATCTACATATGCACTGGAAATGGAATATGATATCTTTATAAATACATGAATAAAAGAAATACTGTTTGCTCACAGGAACTGAAGATCTTTTCTTCCCACTGCAGACGAGACGGTCAAATATTTCACCTTCATAGTTTCTCTTTTATGATGGTTTAATCTCTGGAGCTTTAGTCAGTACTGATACTAACACATGTTGTTCTCATCACCGGTGGGACGTGAACTAAAGTCATGAGGAATAAAACAAATCTTACACCAGCTATACATAATATCTGCAAAACAATCCCAGCAAACAAAACCGTTTCATTTTGTTTCTGAATATTTGTGGTAGTTTATTGGGACGAAATAAATGTTCTGAAGACTTGATTAAGTTGTTTATGATAATTGTTCACATGTGTGTTTAAAGCATCGACACAGTAGCAATGAAACCGCATCACAACTGTACAACATGATGGACGGAGCTCATAAACTTCACAGCTTTCATTAACTGTAAAGAATCAAACATAATAAGGTGCAAGGCTTGTTCATGTATAAATGTAGTTTACTTTTTAGGAGGGGCGCACCCAGTCACCCATTTTCATTCCCACTTATAGACTCCCGTTCATTTTTGGATCAGGAATTTTACACAGAAAAAGTGTTTCAGTGAAGGCAGGTACAGTCTACTGTCTGAGAGAAAGTATTCACCCCCCACAATGCACAAGTCCTCTATACAAGCTAAAACTACACCCGACATATCTGTAGAATTTGGGAACAGGGACCAGCTACAGGCCCCACCCCCTTTTCCATATCCATTTACTTCCATTTGGTTTTGGAAAGCATGAGAGACTCTGGCGTGTCTCAAAGACTCTTCTGTCACTCTCAGGTTTTGAATTTCAGGACCTCTGGGACGTCTGCATGTGGACGATGTTGCTGGGTCAGCGAGGACCAAATTCATCCCAAACTATAGTACAGAACCTA
This sequence comes from Ammoglanis amapaensis, assembly GCA_028566735.1. Taxonomy (NCBI): domain Eukaryota; kingdom Metazoa; phylum Chordata; class Actinopteri; order Siluriformes; family Trichomycteridae; genus Ammoglanis; species Ammoglanis amapaensis. The sequence continues at coordinate 7,921 of JAOUQU010032130.1, forward strand.
AGTGTAGGATGCTAGGGAAAAGGGAAACAGGATGTTAATGTTACCCCCCCACCTAACAAAAAAGAGGAACGATTTTCGTCATCAGGAAAGTCCCCACGGCCTCACCACAGTAATTATGTGTAGGATAAAAGGACTTCAGGACACATGCTGGGTAGCAACACATCATCTCAATATTGTGTTTGTGTATCCAGACTCAGATGATTCAATTCAACCTTTGTAAACACGGCTTGCAATAAATATTTAAAATAAAGCAAAGTAGTTCTAAATATACACACATATTGTATAAGACATGCATGTTTAATGTATGTATATTCTTTGTGTATGTGCATATGTATACAGATTAGTAAGTGGATCATTTCAGATGGGTGTTTGTTTAAAAGAACTTCTGATGTGAATTTTTAAGCTTGCAAACTTATAAATAATAGATTTTACATTCATGATTAGCATCTTTGTGCTTGAGAAAGGAACACATTTTATCTTTACTGGTTTTTAATAAAGCATTTTCAGATCTCATCCTGAACTAAACAACATCTTCCATCATAAAATAAATTTAAGAAATAATTATAACTATAATTACATAATAATTACCTGCATGTGGTTTAATATAACCAAACCTACAAAAGTACAAGATGTGTGTCAGCTGGTGAATATAATGTTCACTAACACACTTATACGGTTAAATCAGATGCAGTTAACATGTACATTTTTACCTCTGTGGAAACCTTTTATTGCACTGCCAGTTTATTATAAATATTCTCCAGTACATGAAATACAAGCACCAACGCGACAGCTTTGGGTCTTTTACTTTCTGATCCCTGTTTGGAAACTTTCATCTATTTTAAGGAAAGATGCAAATCTAAACAGGCGTGTGGGATGTGGACCAGATGTTCCTACAGAAAGGGGGGTTTGAAAAGAGCGTCTGTAAAGGGTTAAACAAGTTTAATTTAAAATATTACAGCTGTTTTCAGTAAGTATAAAGTCTTTTTTGTTCACTGGCTAAAAGCTTCTGAATCCAAGAAACAATATATAAATAAATTAATCAAGATGAAATTGTTGGAACTGAAAGAAGTGAATGCTTTTATTGGAAGGGAAAAGAAGAGACATTTTGGTCTCGGAGAATAAGACTCATGCAGAATGAACCTGAGCTCGAACCCAGAACCTTCTTACTGTGAAGTGACAGTGATACACAATCAGACACTTTGTGTTTTGTATAGTTTTTAATGATTGTGTGTATAAACGGTTAAATATTGTCAATGTTTAAATATTTAGGTTGAGAAAACAGTATTCAGAATACAATGGATATGAAGGGTAAGATTAAAGGAGAACATGTGAACCACTGGAGAAGTTGAGGGGTTTATTTGGTGTGTGTGTGTGTGTGTGTGTGTGTGTGTGTGTGTGTGTGTGTGTGATTTTGGGGGGCAGGGGTAGGGGGGGGGGGGGGGGGGGGGGGTGGTCTTTATTGTCAATGACACAGACTTTAAATGCAAAATTAAAGGAGCAGGTAAAAAATATTTTTATCCCAGACTTATGAAAACCATACGGCAGTAGAAAAAAAAAGCAAAGACCAAGTCTCCCCCTTTGTGCAAACACTTACCACTCACCCGCCCCCTCTTCCAAAAACATACATCCGTACCCTCCCTCACCGTCTCTTCTCTTGAGAAGTTTTGCAGACAATAGTGCCGGAGCAAAGCTTGGGGGGTTTTGTATAAAGAGCTGCAGAAGCTGCATGAAAGAGAAAAATATGAATGAAAACCTAAAAATAAAAGAGAGTAATACATCTGAAGAAAAGATGAACACGGAGGCAGAAGGAGAGCGGATTCTGAACAAGATCTGCTGCAGTGGATTTTCATTTCTCTTATTTGCCTTATTATTTATTCATTTGCCTGAGTGGACATTAGGACAGGACTTGCAGGAGCTGGATGGAATATGCAACGCTAAAGGATGCTACTCACTTCACCTGCAACGCAAAACTTTTCGTGAATCCTGGAAAAGCTGCAAGGAGAAAGGGGGCCACCTGGCTTCGGTGAAGAGACCAGAGGAGACAGAATTGATCAGGGGTTTGCTTTCTGCTGAGGAGCGTCATGGCCCGCGACCAAGACTCAGGCTCTGGATCGGCCTCCAGCGCCTACCACGTCAGTGCTCGGTCAATCGTCCTCTGAGGGGCTATACGTGGATCAATGGAGATCAGGAAACACACTACACAAACTGGCAACGTGATGACACTCCCAATGCATGTCTTGCTCCTCGGTGTGTAGCGATGACATACAACACCAGTGACAAGAGCAACAGTGACCAAAACAACTTGAAGTGGCTGGACGGCTCATGCATGCTCGCTGTAGATGGTTTCTTGTGTCGTTACACTTACAACGGGATGTGTCCTACCCTGCAGAGTGAAGGAAACGGCCCCGCAGTTTACACCACCCCATTTAACCTAGTCAGCACCCTGCTCACCCACATCCCTTTTGGATCTGTTGCCACACTATCTTGTCCAGATAGCGATAAGGGAGACCAATCTGTGCTATGCCTGCTCCATGAAGATGGGAGCATTGGCTGGTCCAAGGACGCCCCTCTCTGTTCTGATGCTCCAATAGACTGGTGTGAAAAGGACAACGGAGGTTGTGAGCACCACTGTGTAAATGCCGATTCTCACTATTACTGCGAGTGCTCAAAAAACTTCAAGTTAATGGATGATGGGCAAAGCTGCCAGCCGTTAGATCCGTGTCAAAGTGCTGAGTGTGAATTTGATTGTGTGCCGAGTCAACATGGATACCGATGCAAGTGTCCCGATGGTTATATTCTCTCAGAGAACGGACTAAACTGCCTCGACATCAACGAGTGCTCACAAAACCCATGCCCCCATTTCTGTGTCAATGCACCGGGCACATTCGAATGCCGCTGCAGTGAAGGGTATCAGCTGTCTGAATTCGGAGAATGTTTGGATGTGGATGAATGTAAGGAAGGCAGCTGTGAGCATGACTGTGAGAACGCTCCGGGGACCTACACATGCCTCTGTCATGATGGATTCTCTCCTTTACCTGATGATCCAGAACGTTGTGGAGATATCGATGAGTGTCAAACCCCGAACTCTTGTGAGCAGATCTGTAGAAACTATGAAGGTGGTTTTGAGTGCAACTGTGAGACGGGTTACGTGTTACATCAGGATCAGTATTCGTGTCTGCCTGTGGAAGAAGAAACGGAGTACAACTACAAATCTGACACGACGACAGACAGACCGTTAGAATGGCTTACTGATTTAGAATGGACTGATTCTTCAAGCGTAGACTGGATTCCAGTCGACTTGGACCGGGTTACAAACATGCCACACACGGTCTTTGTTACCCCACAGGATGACGACTGGTTAGATCAGACCTCTGATTCACCAGTATCAGACTGGGAAATCAATCCAACGACTTCTAGTGTACCAGTCGACGCAACGTTTGAGGATGAAGCAAGTCAGTGGTTGGATGACAGCAGGATTTCTTCAGAACACGATGCTGCATTTAACCACCTGCCATCAACAGGACCAACAGAAACCGTGAACACAGATCATTCTGATAAGATCACTGAGGCACCACAAACTCTCGACGGTCCTCTGGTTTTTACCTCCAGCAGAGATGATCAAGCGGGTGACCGGAAGAAGCCAGATAGAAGCTGGTTGCTGGTGGCGTTACTCGTTCCTCTCTGTGTATTTATTGTGGTCATGCTAGCCCTTGGGATCGTGTACTGTACAAGCTGTGCTGTCGAACCTAAAAACAAAAGTGTTGCAGATTGTTACAGCTGGACTACAAACTCCAAACCTGCTAAATCAAAAGCATCGAAATCCCCAGCATGAGACTGGAGGGACAATGTGACTGGTAAAAGTGACCAGGTTCTGGAGATCTGATGTTTAGTCTCGTCTGCAGATCTAAACTGGCTTTCATTCATCATTTTCTTTTGATTTAGAGGAAAAGTCTGCGGAGTTTCTTAATGTGGTCAGAATTCAATTTGTATTTTATTTGTACTTTTATTTTACTGTATTTTAAAAAGAATATTTACAAACTCAATGTTTTTACCTTACATCTCTATCTTACCTAGTTTTTTAGACTAATAATTTCATCGTGCAGTATTGGAAATAAACAAGATACAGGATTCAGATTTTTGACCATGAATGTAGTAATTTAAGAAATAAACGAGAACAATAAACTATGGAAAAGAATTCACAAATTAAATCAGAGTCTTTGGCATGAATGAAGGAATCCGGTCAGTGATGAATGTAGATGATGATTATTCAAATATAACATTCATAACTTCATCTATTTAACTCCAACCAGTCCCAAACCAATCTGTGTTTTCTGGGTTAAACAGATTAAAACAATTTTATATATTTTATGTTAAACAATAACATAAAGCACAATCAATACGAGCTTCTGCTAACTAGGGAGTAAAAGTTCATTTAGGATACAAAGGCAGTTGTGGAGGACTGTTGTGTTTTCATGAATTCCTTATTGGACTTCCATTGTGTTATAGCGCCTCCAATGTGTACTAATGTGTAATTGCAATTACAAGCATTTCAGGTAGCAGTCAAGTTTACATGCATTTACAAAAATGAACTATTCTTGTATTTATAACAAAAACAATAAAGCATAAAAAGCAACACCCCAGATCGATCATCACATCACCTGATCATCACATCACCTGATCATCACATCACCTGATCATCACATCATCACCTGATCATCACATCACCTGATCATCACATCACCTGATCATCACATCACCTGATCATCACATCATCACCTCACTCGATCACCTTGATTCTTTACTGCTGTCACACGTGACAATAAAGTAATAAAAGGATTAAAATCTTCTCCTGATTTTACTTTTGCTTTTATGTTTTATAACCGTTATCACGATTTATTCATCTGAACTGCTGTTTTGTGATTGCCAGGAACCGACTAATAATTTGACACACCAAGCATTTACAGTCCCGCCGCTTCATTTACACAAAATGTACGTGCTCATAAGAACCAGTGGATCAGGGGCCCGATTGACTCTGAGCTACGCAATCACATCGTTAAACATTCCCAACATTTCTTACTAACATGAAACATTGTGAAATTCATCATGTGTGTGGTAGTGTAAAGGATTATTTATATTTCTACATCTACTCCTTTTATAGTTTTGTATCGAGGTCAAAAGCACTGACAAGTAATTTATCTCCACAACACTAGGGGACGCCAAATTTCTGAAGTCTTTGTGGTGTTTATATTTACTCTCTGGTTTTAGTGATGACTGACGAACTTCATTGTTGTAGATTTTATCTGATCGATATCAAACAACGAATGATTTTAAATGTTGATCATGAACAAAACGTTGTAAACATCAATAACATCAACAGGGAGAGATGACTTTAACTACAATCGTGTGCAGTGTATTGCTGTAGTAAGAATTTATTTAGTGCTTCCCCTTGTGGTTTCAACGTGTAGTTGGCATTAGGTGACCCAGATGTTCTGTCGATGGGTCTGCTGGGTATAAAAGATGCATTACAAACACTCCTTAAAAGCAGAACAACAGCGACATCTTGTGTTTAAAATGTATATGTATAAAATGTATCTAATATTTACAGTCCTCGGTTTGTTTACTAGTTGTTTATTCACTAGGTGTGGTACTCTAACTAAACTAAAAAATGATTTAAGTGTTTATGTAGAAAATGATTTTACTAAAATGTTTAGCAAATAAAAAAGAAGTTACCGACGAGGATGGGATTCGAACCCACGCGTGCAGAGCACAATGGATTAGCAGTCCATCGCCTTAACCACTCGGCCACCTCGTCACGTTATAACTACACAGAACTAGTGAACATAACAAAGTCATAACGGGGATTTACAAACATTCTGGCGACTGTTTATAATAATTAAAGGATCAGTAAATGTCTCTAAATGTAAAGATGAAGATTTAATAAATTTCAGTTATTATGACGCCTGCTGACTGGATTCTCTACATTCTCTCACAGACACGAACAGGTTACTACACATCCTATAAAGCATTGGTGATTTTTATTTAATAATAAGATTTATAATATGAACGTTTATTAAAGTCACAAAAGTTTAGCGAATGATAAATAAATATTTATTCCCCCCACATAACTGGGTTGATTGTAACCGGATGTGACGCAATGACGTGGCGGCGTATCGAACTGCTCGGCGCTGGATTCAGTTTATGTGCAGCTCGCGCGCGACGTCACTTTAACTTTTATTCTTAAATCATTTTAAATCGTCCGAATTTCTTTATTTTTCTTTTAATTTCTCCTCAGAAACTGTTTATCATGGCGACTCCTCCTAAGAGAAGCCGCTCCCAGTCTGACTTTAATAACAGTTTTGAGAAGAGACTGAAGAAAATTTCAATCGAGGGAAACATTGGTGAGTTTCTTTATTTATTCTGTAAATATTTATAACATATAAAATCTCAGATTGTTCCGCTGTACAAGTTTCTATTTAAACAGATTTAATCTGACGATTCACAGTTTATTTCATTTGGCGCCAAATATTAAAAATACGCGGGAATTTAATTCTTATTATTTTTGCCAAACTTAAACATTCCATAGAATTTATTCATAATTTTAAATTACTAACTTCTACTATAATAGTCTGGATTTATTTACACGATTTTATTAACTTAAGCTATTAACAGATGATCATAAGTTCCAAATGTGTTTAAAATATTGTAATAAAACTTAATACAATGTTTAATATTTAACTATTTAATATAAATCTAATAATATAACTCTAATTTACTTTCTTTATATTGTACTTTATTCGTTTATAAGTTCTTTATCATTAATATCTGGACTGTACCTTTAGACTATAGTAATATGTTTATAGAAATAATAATAATAATATACTTGTATGTTTTATATAGTTTATATAGTTTATTTTGTATAATTCTAAATGATTATTGATCACATACAGAATCATCCAGAATAAAACAGTGAGATACTTAACAATAACAATGTCTTCAAATATAGATTATTATATGATTATAATTTATAATGATAATCTTGTTCTTAATTGTAATGTTTATAATTATTTTGTATATGTACAGGTATTTTAGCTGCTTTAGTAAAGATGATGAACTGTATTTCTCAGTGACAGTAAAAGTTATTCTTTACTATTATAATAAAATAAAAGTAATCACAATATAAACAATATACAACCATTTTACGTTTATGACACGAATCTTTACTGGATGTAAGTTTGATGTATAGTGAATTAAACATCCTTGTATTTTTGTGCAGCTGCTGGTAAGTCGACGTTTGTTCGGCTCCTGGAGAGGAGGACTGAAGATTGGGAGGTGATCCCAGAACCCATCGGAAAGTGGTGCAATGTCCAGACCTCCGACAACGAGTGTGAGGTATCCAGACCCTTTTACTCTTTACTTTATGTTGTGGAGGTCATTTTTAGAACTAGTTCAGCGTAAACGGTGATAAATAAGCATTTGATTTGTTTAAGTAAAACAAGAACAGCAGAAAAGCAAACAGTAAAGAAAGTTTATTTATTATGCAAATGAGACACAAAACTAACTTTTATTTCATTGATGAAAATGCACCATACAAAAGTGAACGCTGAACGTTCTGGATGATCTGCACGCTCCCTGATACCAAAACACACGTCATGTCGTTTTCCAGCTCTTGTGATGCTCCTGCAACCTCATTTACTGGAATGTGAAACTTATTATTAAACCGTTGAGCCATTAAGACTTGAAGCTCATCAAACACCAATAATAGCGACAACAACATTTGAAAAGTCTCGGTGTTATAACTGTGATTTTCAACATAAGTCACTTTTAGTTGAGCAGAAATCACTTGTAAGACATGATCACCTTTCTGCCTCAATCAGATGGAATCGTGGTGTGGGCTGGCATCCATATTGGTGTGTTAATGAGCACCAGCTTGATGGCACTGCTAACATTTAAATTAATCTCCATTTGTGCACTAGTGTTTCTCTTGCTCACTAGTGTATTTTCTGATGGTTAATAAATTCTTTGGCTATTTATTTTGACTTGTTGTAATTAGTTCTGTCCTGATTAGGAGCTTAGCACATCCCAGAAGAGTGGAGGCAACCTATTGCAGATGTTGTATGACAAACCCAGCCGCTGGTCCTACACCTTTCAGAGCTATGCTTGCCTCAGCCGTGTTCGTGCCCAGCTCAACCCGCCATCTGCCAAGCTGCAACAGGCTGAGAAACCCATACAGTTCTTTGAGCGCTCTGTCTATAGTGACCGGTACATACAGTGGCAAATTCTGATAGTATGTTTCATGATGAACACACATGATGATGTCAGTTGTTTTGTTTTTATTATGACAGATACATTTTTGCTTCAAACCTTTTTGAGTCTGGAGACTTAAATGAGACTGAATGGTCAATCTACCAGGATTGGCATGGGTGGCTTCTGTCTCAGTTTGAAACCGAGATTGAGCTTGATGCCATGATCTATCTCCGTGCGGATCCTGAGGTATGTTGTGTGTATGTTGTGTATGATTTGGGCTCATCAGGTTTGAGACCGGGTTTCTGCTGCTTGTACTGTGTTAGTTTTGATACTTGTGTTCATGCATCCAGGTCTGTCGAGAGCATCTGTGTAGGTTATGAACTGTATGTAGATGAAATCGTATGTTCATGATGCCTCTGCTTGTAGAGATGTATGCAGCGACTTAAACTGCGAGGGCGAGAAGAAGAACTGAACATTCCTCTGGAATATTTGGAGCAGCTTCATTATAAACACGAGTGTTGGCTTTACCACAGAAGTACACAGTGAGTCCTGAATAATGATATTAGTATAATTAAATCTTTTATATATGCTTGTTGTATATACACAAATACAAACATTACTAAACATGTTACATGAGCATTTTGCACGGAATCCTTAAACCAACCAATAGGTTAATAATAGTTTAATAGCTGGGTACAAACGTATTTAGAGAAGCCACATCTGTTAATTGATAAAACATAGCAAGAAAGTGTTAATACAATAAATATAATAAATTTATATATGTTCTATACTTTTATTTTGGTCTTTAGTTTTGTTTATTGTATTTTCTCTTCCCCTCAGGCTTGATTTTGAGTATCTGAAGGATATTCCTATTCTGGTGCTGGATGTGAACGATGACTTTAAACATGACAGAATAAAGCAGGAGGCTTTGATGGACAAGGTAAACCAACGGCACAATCTACAGAATGGCTTTTAAAAAGAATGTAATGTATGATTTGTTAGATGCTTTAATAAATTGAATCTTTGGAGAATTCAGTGTGTGAAATGAAGGCTGTTTGGTTAGTTTGTGTTCATTAGTTTGTGCTGCTTATGCTGAAATTATCTGCAAATATTTGGTGTTTAAAATTGTTTAAAATAACTATGTATAAATCTGTCATGTGTAATGTTGTTTTACTAATAGACATCATTAGAACAATGTCATTAAAGAGCTGTTATTATTTATTATAATCATAATATAGCACCAACATTATCTGTACATTCCAAATTGCACAAAATCATTTTTTCTGCTTAATTACAGGTCACAGAATTCCTGTCTGCACTGTGACACCGTTGTTGATCTACATTAGACAAATTAATTTGTAAATAACTTCTTTTTAAAGTGTCCTTTTGTGTGATTTAATTTTTAAACAGTTAAATATATGTAGTCTAATAGTAAAACAGATTCTGCTTCTACATTTCTCTCTCTCTCTCTCTCTCTCTCTGTGTGTGTGTGTGTGTGTGTGTGTGTGTGTGTGTGTGTGTGTGTGTGTGTGT
>JAOUQU010032341.1:0-17691 GCA_028566735.1 Ammoglanis amapaensis
CACACACACACACACACACACACACACACACACACACACACACACACACACACACACACACACACACACACAATGCTGATGGTACATGGGGAGGAGCTTGGTGTACTGGGAGAAGCGCACTGAGGGCACTGAGTGGAGTGAATAAGCGCGACTCGAGTTTCACAGCACAGACTCACGCAGTCAAGCAGAGGAACAAGCGCACCGACTCACTGGAGACCTGCAGTCTGATCACGGTTCGTGCCGTCCACCCAGACGCTCCAGATCCACCTGCACACATAAGCCAGCATGCATATATCCCGTAATTAATCCCATTTCTTTCTTTCGGATCTGAAAAAGGAAAGTGACTAAAGGCTCGTCAGAAGAGACTTTTCCATGATCTGCACGTTAACTGGACTATCCTGTTCATCGTTACGCATTACGCACGGTTCGTTCCTTGGGATGACTAGACTATAGAAGATTCATTCTAACTGAAGTTGAAAAGTCAGGTGTGTGCAACATGGAGAAAGAGAGGAAAGTTTCTTGTTGTGGAAGGACTTGTGCAGAGCATCAGTGTAGAAGCCTCGGTCGGGTTCAGTGGACGGAAACGTGCGGCGGTGCGCTGCTGTGTGTTGCGCTCTGTTGCCTCTCGTTGGGATTGTGCGTGATGGTATATGTGCGCACCTCGGAGCTCCAGGACAGGGTGTTCAGCCTGGAAAAGAACACAGAACCTCAGCAATTAGCCTTTCTTGAGCAGTTAGAACCTGTCCTCATGATGCGCTTGGATCGGATGCTGGAGGAGGTGAGTGCGTTTGGTCAGAACTTTAAGACACCGATGTGGTCAGAGAGGCAAATTACATTGCATCATTTTTATTTACTAATATTTACTAATTTGTATTAGATTTAGACTGTCTAATACTTAAAGGAATACTGTGTGGAAAAAAAATTTGGAAAAAAAAATCTTGAGTCTCTGGCAAAGAAGTCAGGTTTAAAGTTAACACATATTATACATTGATTAACAAATTACATTTTATGTTTTTGTGATACTACTATTATCTTGATTTCTTCTTTCTTTTCTTATTATAGTGTCTATTTTTACCCTCTAAAATGTCTGTTTTATATGCGACTGTAACATTTGCAGTTTCTCTCAAGGATCAATAAAGTATTTCTGATTCTGATTTCTGATGACAGTTTACTCAAAGCATCAACAATAATTTACTAACCCATGACATTGGAGTACATGGAGAATAACTTCTGGAGTACCTAGAGAATTAACCTCTCTCCCTCCCCAAAGAATAGTAGCATGTTTGCGTTTGTAATCAATAAAGTTACACATGGATTTGGGAAATGTATAGAATGTAAATGGCAGGTAAGATATAAAGCCACCAGACACAAGCAGCGGTTCATACTTTCTACGAGCAAGCTTCTATTGGACCGCAGAGATGTCAGGGACTTTTTTTATCCTGACGTACTTGGACTTTTGTTATTTCATTTGAGGATCACTGAATTATCTATTGATCTTGTTTAGTATTTACACAAATATTGGACTACATTTGACTACTGCTGACGTTATAATGCACTAGTTGGATTGTCAAATTTCTGTCACAGTCATGAGTCATTTCGGTTGCTGCATGGAAATGCACTGGTAAAAGTTAAGCTTTTATGTTATAATATAATAATCTAACACAAACATCTTAATTAAAGATTTTAACTCCACCTTGAACTAATTTTTCTGTCCTAACTTCTGTAAATTTACAAGGTTTGTATGTTTAGCTGCTACCACCAATGGCTGGGAAGGTTATAATTTCTCTTAAATAACAAACAGGGAGGGTTAAAGCTACTGTAGAGCGCGGTTGAACAAAATCAGTTATCACATTGTTAGGCTCAAAAAAGTTTAGACCAAGCGTTGCCACAAATCCCTTAACTATACATAAATGAAACATTTCTTTTCCTGAGGTTAAATATGACATGTCGGTGGTCTGTGAAATCTTACTTAGTAAAATGATAACCACACATTTTAGTTTACATTATTTACACAGACTTATAACTAACTTGTTTCCTTTTCCATTTCTCAAGTATTTACACATCGTTCAGTTTCACAAGTCTTGGGGTGCTGCATTACATTCTGTTCAACGCTACTTTCTCCTTTTGGCAGCTCCCATTAGGGGTCACCACATTATTCAATAGTCTTCTTTTTTCGTTTGTACCTTATGCTCATTCTGACACAGCACTCCATATTTATCTAGTTTGGGGCTGGCATTGCAAGTGACAGGTTTATGCATCTTAATGGCTAGGTACCTAAAGGACAATTCAGTTTATCCAGTTAACCTGACTGCATGTTTTTTCCACTGTGGGAGGAAACACCCAGTGGAAACCTAGATAAAATGGGGACTACATGTAAATTCCACACAGTTTGAACCCAGGATCTTTTTACTGTGAGACAACAGTCCTACCCACCGAGCCACCATGTCGTGCCAGCTTATCATTTATTAAAGAACATGAATTACTGTTTGTTTCATTCCCATGTTAAAATGCATACAGATGTTTGTTCCTCTTTGATAGAATTCACTAAACTTCTCATCTGTAATCTTGCACGTTTTACACATGAAAGGCCAATGATTGTACTGAGTAGTTTCTCAAAACCCACTAAAAATCCTAAATGAAAGCTTTAAATTTTGCAATGTCCCCTTGATAATTCTTATATGAGCCTAATGGTTCTCCTCACAGCAGATCATCCGAACATTTATTAACTTCTTGTTGCCATCAGCACTAGCTGGTCACAGTCCGAGAAAGCAAAGTGGAGAAAAGCTGTAATATACAGCTGTCCTCTGCCTTGCTTTCCTTACACTCTCCAAGGGTCTCTCACCCAGGAGTCTGTAAAGTATATGCCGTGATGCTGTGTTCCTGGAAATTGGAATCTTGCTTGCAGAATCTCAGACCTTCATTAGCAAAGCTGTTGGACTTCAGCGGCAAGACAAGCAGCCAGAGTAAAGCAAAGCAGGCTGCCGGAGAGACAGCCAGACTGTCTCAGTGCTGTAGTGACCCTGAACTGAAGTGTGACTCCCTCAGGCCTAGACTAGTGCTGAAAAGAAAATAGAAATGTACAGTGACTGGAAGGTGACTAATGATTTTAAATGTTATCGGTCATCAGTTTTAATAAATGTTATTTTATGAATATTTATTAGCTCTGATTTTATGGTAATTGACTATTCAACAGACTTTAGCTTTTGTAGTGTGGAAAATTAGGATACCTTTGTATCGTCTGTATAAAGACAAGTCTGTGTAAATACAAGGGTCTGCCAGAATTATCCTTGGAATCATTTGTGGGTAAATAGGTTTAGAAATTGGTTATAAATTGATTTTTAAATAACCCTATATATAACTGACAGCGACTTAGTACATTTAATATTAGCTGATTAGGAAAACTGTGTGTTGTCATCGACCAAGTAACTTCATTATTGTACCTCATAAATGTTACAACAAATGTTAGAATTGAAACTCAAGCTACAGCATCACTTTGTATTTACAGTATCAATATCAAATCACTGTGTACACTAAACGATCAGACACCAGCAGTTTTTCTTTCATTTAAAACTATACTAGATAGAGTCTTCTCACATCAAGGATTTGATTTCCATGTATGCTGAGTTTGAATGTTCTTTCTGTGTCCATGTGGGCTTCCTCCATGATCGCTGACTTTTTCTCACAGTCCGAAAACATGCAGTCTGATTAATTGGTGACACTGAATTGCTCATCAGTGTCTGCCCAGTGATGGATTGTCACCTTGTTCAGGATGTTTATGTGTGCTTTGCGCCCATTGAAAAGCTTGGGTAGGCTCCAGCACCCCCATGAGACCCTGATTAAACAATGAGTTAAGTAAGTGAGTGAATATTGCATAGATGATACATCCTGTTATATGTGGAAATACATCTGAAATTATTAACCATGGTTTAGGGGTGTGTGTTCAATAAATTTGTGTATCTACTCGATGCATAGATAAAAGGGTCAAATTAATGTAAAGGTAAATTATTGTTGTCATTTTATGTTGACAGGAATTGTTAATAAAATTAATAGGTTGTCACTAAGAGTTCAGTTTGTTTATGAGAGGACTCGTACCGTCTGCCATGTAGTTTAAATTAATGTTCACATTTGTTGTTCTCAATTATTATAATTATTTTTTAGCTTGTAAAATGCAATTTTGAGTGTTCAGATGGAGTGGTTATAAAGCATTTCACTGCCGGTTGTACTGTGTATAATTATGTATGTGACAAATAATCTTTGATTTTATTTTATTTGATGTAGTTATGTACTCTGTGCCCATTGTAAATCATAGACTATATTTATTTGTTTCTGTTGACTGTTCAAATTCTAATTTACTTTTTTTGCATGGTAACATAAGTTTAGATTCAAAAATCAGATATTAAAATCTTGTTTATTTTTTCCATCAGAAACTAGCCTCACGTTTGCCGAAGAGCAGAGAGATTCGTGATGTCTCCCACGCCTGTCTGTGTCCACCAGGTAGGTCGGAGGTTAAAGTCAATTCCACCCTCTCCCTAACTCACTCATGCTTCTGTACCACACCTACGCATGGGTTTTGAAGAGTCCTGCGCTCACCACAATTAATATAGTTACATTTGCTTTTGTGGTAAGACATCTATTCACAACATCACTATGATTTTCTGGTCCTACAGGTATCTGTAATGTCTGCTTTTTAGATGTGGTTGTGGTATGAATAAGAATGTTCCAGTTCCAGTCCAGATATATTTAGTTTTGCAATTTGTATTTTCACAGTGTTTGTAAAATGTCCTTTTTAGTTTGTCGAAACACACTGAAATGCACTTGTGCCCCAGACTTGGCCTTGCTGTAGAAACAGGTGCAGTCATATTTTGGGTTTTGGCAGTCTGTGACTTTCACTTTGTATCTTTTGGGGTTTTGACAGGCTGGATTCTTTTCTGAATTTCATGGCAAACCAAACCATTAATGTTGTATCTAAAGCTTACAATGTTGGACTGGCTGAGATGGGTAATGATGTGCTAAATAATAAATAGAAGATTTCATACATGGTCATCTCTTGATCATACAGAGTCCTACTGTATGATCAAGAGATATTACAGTTCAGCAGCCCTAGCCATGGCACCCATGGAGCAGGTTTTGGTGCCTTGCTCAAGGGCACTTTAGGCGTCACCTGATTACCCTCAGAATCTCTAACACCAAGCCACACCTTCCCCGTGTCCAGTAAGGCACTGCTTTGAAAGTGATGTTGTATTACAAGTATGCTCAGCTTTATTCCTATAACATTGTGTTCTGGATTACTTGTGGAACAGTTGGACTCTTGTTTGTAGTCATGTTTAGCTTTACTGCTCACAACGTGCTACACAAAAACATGGCCAGTTAAGTGCTGCTTTTATTCATTCACGTACAACTTACATAAATCCTGGGTTCAATTCCCAAGTGTTGCAGCCTGCAGGAATTTACATGTTTTTCTTGTGTGGGAGCTTTATTTTTTACACAGTCCAAATACATGTAAGTTAGGTGAACTGGAGACACTAACTTACCCATGACGATGGTTGACATCGAACGTATACTGACTAAATCTGTTTGACTTGTAACCAACGTGTAAAGCACAATGCATAAATCCCAATTAAATGACCAGTTTTCTTAGTTGCAAAGGTTATAGATCTGGGTTTTGCTCGAGAACGATAGTGAACATATACGTATCATTCCATCTTACAAACAATGGAAAAGATTATATTAACAGTACAATATTTAAACTAATAAATGTTATTAAAAGTAAACTAACCGATTTGTGTCAATACATACATTAACATACATCCAAAAAATGTGTGATCAGGTCCAAATGTTCTTTCAGTTCTTGATTTAAATGTTTCTATCTGATTTATTTTGTCAAAATTGAGTTATTCACACATTATTGTTCTGTTACGATTTCTTACAATTATATGAAATGTTTTTTAGTTTAAAGCTTTTTAGAAGCTTGTATACAATAGATTTATTCTACAGATCAGTTTTGCTATATGTATTGCAAAATATTTGAAGTCCATGTATCAAAATTGCTCAGATTTTGTTAGAATCTTATCATTCCAACAGGATGAATTGTGCTTGGATGCATCTTCTTAATGTTTTATACTTAAAACATATTAAAGATTCCAAAAAGTCCACCAAAAGGGCCCACATTGACACAGCTGTACAAATCACCACACAATACTTTATGTTCAGGCTGTTGATTCCCAAGCTTAAAAAAAATAATTCCACAATTTTAGTGTAACAGCAACATAGCTACTAGTTTCCCCGCCCCATAATGCCGGTGTGAAACCTTCACTTACATGTGAGAAAGAGAAACAGAGAAAGGTGGGAAAGCATACATTTTGGAGTGCTAATTGGCCCATCAATAGTAGTCATCAGTGTGTTAACACATCAGATGTTCCAGATGGTGTCTGTGCTTGGGTGTGTTTGTATTTTATGACTTTTTCTAACAAGACTTCCTGGTTCCTGGTCTCACTTGGAACAAAGTTAAAGTTACAGATTTTTGTGTTCTGTCATTTTCAATTATCTGGCTCCCATTGCATCACCAGAATGCTCTACCTTATCATAAAAGTGATACTGATAAAGATAAAAATGTATGTTTTTAATGCACTTATTTTAAAAGTAGGGAGCAGATATGTTGGGTAGAATGATAGTCCATAGCCACTTATGTATATGTTTACTGTAAATATGTGGATACAAGATGTACAGTATATGTAGATCTCTTTCTTCCCCAGCTGCTGCCTGTCAATCATTCATTCAGGTCGTGTTCGAATTGCTTTCATACCCTTGTTTATTTTGAGTGCCAAGGGGCACGCAATAATGGCTTAAGTCGGCGGCCCTTAGAAGCCCCTCATGAAATGTACACATGCACAAGCACGCACACATACACGCAGACACAGACATACATGTTTCTGTTTGATAAATAATTCATCTTTATTCATGATTCATTACAAACCACATTACCAAAACACTGACATATATTGTAAGGTGGAATACGAATCAAAGCAAATATTTCTGATGCTTTTAAACAGGCTTTTTAATGATTTTCAGCAGTAAGCTTTATTACTTTTTGTAAATAGAAACACATATATAATTTGATATCTGCAACACAGTAAGTTTGGACTGAGGCGTGTTCACATAAGTTCCCTCATCATTCCTTAATGGGATCCATTGTTTGGTGACTGAGGACATGATTTGTTGGAGTTTTAAAATTAGAATTGTTGTTCCATCATCAAAACAAAGGTAGATAGATAGATAGATGGACAGACAGATAGACAGATAGACAGATAGATAGATACATAGATAGTACTATCAGTTTCTTTAGGATGTATACTTTGCATCAAACACACACAAGGGGGCAGCAGAAAGACATTGTGTCTAGAGTGGTGGGCAGCCCTAGCCATGGCTCTCTGGGATCAGTTAGAGAATAGGTGCTTTGTTCATGGACACTTTGGTCGTGACTTTGCGATTAGAAGCCCAGTTCTTTAACCACCAGGCCTGGCCCTGGTGAATGTAAACATTATTATTGTGCATTGTGTAATATGATTGTCAGTTTATTTTAAAGTGTGTGAACAGCACAAGATTTTGAGTTTTATAAACCAATATAGCTTGAACAATTTGGTGTAACCAACATGCATGGATGCATTAATGCATAGATTTATTTATGTTGTGGTTGATTGTTGTTTTCTTTCAACAGCTTCAGCTTTAAAATACCAAATGTATCAAAACACTGAGCAGTGACCTAGATTAAGGTATAGAGATACATCCTAGAGATCAGACCGTGTTGATAGTATAGGAGTGGTTGTTCAAATGTTGAGATAGATATGAGATTCCCAGGGGAACAGAGGTCAGCAGGCCTGCCAAAGAACAGGAAAACTTCCTTGACGTTTTGATTGAGTCCAGACTTGAGCCTGCAGAGTTCTCCTAAATCTACACATTACATGCTGATTGGCACTTCCTTTTCAATTGTATAAGGACACTAGGTATGAGAAACTGCTTCCACTATTCTGATTATGATTGATCAGTTAATAAAGCATATCAGAGCACGTACGATTTAGTTTTTGTTTAGATTAAACCTCACTACAGGCAGTCACGTGGGTACTGGATCTATCTTTAAATTTGAATGTCACCCCTTGTAGTTCGTTCTGGATATGCTGCAGGATGTTATTGCTGGTTTGCTCTTGGAAAGAGAGTGAGCAGAGTCTTATGTCACTTGTGTTCTATGAGGGATTAACCATGTAGGAAAAACGAATAAGCATGGCTGGAAAGGCCAGTGGATAGCAGCCTTTAAAGTTGCGCCCCTCAACTGCCGGAAGTGGGCTTTGACAGCTTATGTGGCTTGAGTCCGAGAGGAAGCCATATCTAGTGTGTGTGAAACCAGAGATGGGTGGCAGGGTCTTAAAGCATGGCATATTTGTCGTTCCAGAGCCTACGCATTACCAACAGCAAAACCACATGAGACAGCACAGCACCGACCAGTCATCACTTTGATCACTTTTCCTATTTTAAAAATGACAGTCTTCTTTTATACAGCAAATCGGTTTCAAAGAATGTTATTTTATTCATGATTGTTCATTTAGTTAGTTATTTTTCTCTTATTTTATTTGTATATTTAACATTTCATACAAGGTGATGTATCAGATGGGCAAGTTTTTGAGACTTGATCAATCAAAAATCAGCTTCGTAGCTGGGTGCAAAATCCTGCTTGCAACACTAGTTATTATGTCAATGTGTGACTCCAAGAATTAAGAAAATCAAAATCTTTTCTAATTTATTAACGACACGAACAATTCACAATCTCTATGTTAAATAAAAAAAATAAAACTGAGAGAAAGTTCTAGTGATGAAACACATATCATGCATGTCCAAATTAAGCCTGTTCAGTAAAGCCACTTAATCCAAACTTAAAATACCCCCCCCCCCCCGATATCCTGCAGACACAAGGCTGTTTCAACCTTGTAAATAAGAGGAGAGGAAGCTTTAATCTTCTGGTTGGGGTCGGCTGCGGAGGTCACTGTTTGTGGTCATTTAAGGGCTTCCAAGTTCAACTTGACATGCCTGCTGACAGGAAGAGGCAGTAGCAGATCTTCTTTCTTGGCTGTTATTAGTTTACTGCTCAGCTGCTAGAAAACGCTTTTACTTGGAGGCAAGGTGTCATGTGCCAGTTGTACTCAGCAATCGTGAGGTCTCCTGAAATGATCTGTGTGAGAAATAAGAATAGACAATTTTGGGTCGTCAAGCATCACACAGAAACATTGTACCCTACACCAGTTAGTGCTCATTAAAGGGTTATCAGCATTTGATATGGGACATGGTATACAACTCTGGAAACATATAAGAGGCCACTTCAATAAATTCACTTTAATAAAATTTTATTTTTACAATTCATGGGTAAGTGACCTAAATAAAAAATGATTATTGACTCTAATCTAATACTCATTCTAGTTGATAAAATAAAACAACATAAGATATGAGCAACCTGCATACTGAAGGCCTGAGTCTTAAACCATCCACTATTTGTCAGTACAATCTTCTTCTAACATTCCTAGCTTGTTTAGGAGCTGGGGTCAGGGTCAGAGAGCAAAATAGGAAGCTACTGCATGGCAACCCTGGAGCTTGATCTAGGACCCAATACTGATCGCCTCGCAGTGTCAGGATTCACACTCACAAGCTTCTTCTCCTTAGATCAAAGCTTTCCACTTTCTACTAAGGCTACCACTTGTTCACTACTTGATGGCAGTCCGGTATCATCCTGGAACAAAATTATATCATAAAGTGGGTTTTTAACCCAGTTATGCCTGGTCTGCCATTTTTGAGAGGTAAATTGAGTACAGGGGCTATAATGTAACAGTTGAATTGGACAATATGATCTAGTCTAGTACACTTTTTATTTAACTTTAGACAGGAAGTTTTGAACATTATACTCCATTGTTTCATGGTAAAAATGTGACAGTTTTCACTCATGGTGTACGTGTAATGCTTTAAGGACTTTAAAGTTCTGTGCCTGCTTTTATATTCTTTCCTGCCTTTCCAATCAACTTTATTTCAGCCATTCTGAAAGAGCTTTTTTGACTTCTAGAAAAGCCATATTGACTGAAGTGGCCATACATAGTTGCTGATAGAAGCTGAAGGACCTTCACAAATCTGGCTAGAACATCTGGTTTAAAATTAAAACTGATGTACAAATTTAAAAAAAAATGGTTTGACAGTAAGTCCTGATAATGTGAGAGGACGAGAACGGAAGCCAGCAAGACTAAAATGTGAGTTGTAGATGAAGGAAAACACTATGTGGTCGGCCATCTGCTTTTCACATTGATTCTTGTATTGACAAAAGCAAATTCCCTCTCTCTTTCCAAAGTTAAAAAAATATATATTATTGATAGAAATATGGCATGTACTCATTTTAACGTCCATTTTTTAGAATATTTCGGTTTAAGTTTTAAGTTTAAAAAATAAATTACTGGTTAAAAGGATTATGTTAGGCTTATGCTTGCTTACCATATATATTTTTAAATCAATTACAACCCCCATGTTTATTTTAACATTTGTTACATAGCTTATTGGTGCTCCAGTTTAAACCTCAGTGGTTTATAGTTGATTTTCTACACCTTTAGATTTTGTGTGGTTTCATCTCATTTCATTCCAGTCATGTTTCCTGAATAAGTAATAAGAGGAAATGCATGGGCATTCCTTTGTGGGTGGCCAAACATATGTGCCTTTTTGTACTTCTGCACATTCAGGCATGATTGTGAATCTTTATAGGTGAATTAAGGTTAAACATAAGAAAAGCACCTCTAAGCCAGGTGAAAAGTCTTTGCTTTCAGTTTTAATTTTATGCATACACTAATACAATGTTCTACTGGAACTAATGTTAATCAGGGAAAAACTTATTCCAAAGTTTTGACAGTACTCATAGTATACATTTTAAGTAATTGTTTGTTAAAGGCATGAATCAAAGACTTAATGGCCGATTTACGGCACTGTTTTCTTTTCATAGTTCTGCACCAAGGTCGTATTTGCACACCACCACAGTGCTAGAGGGGCGTTGAGTTTCTGAGGGTTTTGTTTCTTTTGTGTTTACGCTCCTGTATTAGCAATGGGTGAAAAAGGCCATTGAACAACAAATTATTTTAAATGTTGGATCATAAACAAAACCTTGTAAACATCAAGGGACAGACATAAGCAGCGAGCTAATACCTTCCTGTTTACTGTTGTTGTTTTGATGACTGTCGTGCTCCTTCTTGTGGTCTGTGTTGGTACTATTTGCGGTCTGCTTTGTTTAAATGCATAGTGAGCACAGGCTCTCTGGAGGGGGCTCTGCATTATGACAGTGTCAATTTGGCACAGAAATATACAGTATCTGTGACAACCAGGTAACGATGGGGTTTGAACCAGTACCCTTCTGATTGTTATTTCAGTACGTTAACTACTAGAGAGAATACATATTTTGAATAATTGTATCCAAATGTTATGAAAACAAAGCCAAATATTTGGAAAGGACTTATGTGCTGTATTTTAATAGCAGTTTCTACTAGGAGTTAAGTCATAAATATGTGGCTTTAATAACAATAAAATAGTTGATATAAAATGGATATAAAACCCATTTTCAGGAAAGATGGAAATACAAGGATCATTTCAGTCATTTGTGAAGATTGTAATAATGTTTTTATGCTTGATTGATGTAGATTTACATTGAAGGTGAAATTCTTTCGCTAACCAAACTTCAGCTGTCACAACAGTCCATGGTCACTTTTGTGCAATTCTACTTCTATTACTTGGTGCACCGTAACTTTTCAATAGGAAACAGATCTGTACTGTAGTCAGGTCCAAGTCTTCAAAAGTACAGTCTGTTGACACAGTCTGAATGGACCATCTTGCCCGTAACAGACTTCCTGTGGGCATCATTCTGCTCTTCTCTCCGCATAGGGAGCTTGTTCTATGTTAACAGGTCTGGGCTGACCGCCAAAACACGTTTTATTGAAACAGAAAGTAGAAAGAAACTTTCCTTCTGGAGTAATTTTGTCACTTGGCGTGTCCGGAGCAGTAGTTGGGGTTCTAGGAGCTCAATTTAAAAGGTCAACCAGTCACATTCAGGCCCAAGTCAAATTATGAGCTCAAAGAGTCCGACAGTAGAGGATCCTGCCAATCTTTACAAGGAGACCAGGTCTCCATTCAGCGGTGAACCAAATCTGTTCAAGTTCTGGGAAGTTGCCCCAGCAATTAAAGGGGCATATACGCAGTGTAAAAGGGGCCTGCTAAAAGTCTGTATGCTATTAAGGACCATTAAATGTATGAATTAATTCGTCTCTCTAAGAAGCAGTACAGGAGCACAAGCCCATCTGCTTTGCATCAAACTCTAATTTCTGGTAAAAGAACAGCCTCTGTTGAAATGTTATATTGGAGGGAAGTGATAGAGACTTTCCTACCATCGAGCCATTAGACCAAATGCAAAACAACCAATTATTCCGCTATGATAGTAATGGAATCAAATTGAGTTATCTCTATGTGTCTGGTAATGTATTGAAAGTAAACACAATAAGCACTTAACATAATACTGTTAAGGTAAATATCAATGTACTTAATAAAAACTATTTTCAGGACTTTTAAACCATTTTTGAGCATAAGACTCACAAAAAAGCAAAACAGACCATGTCAAAAGTAATTGAACAGACACATTAAATAAGAGCTGTTCTGGTTGAAATAACACTATTGAATGCAGGGTCAGAGAAATGAAGGAATCAGACTTCTGCTGGCTAAAAGCCTTGGCATCAATGTCGTCTTTATACCAATAAAGACTAAACCAGATGTGTCTGCATGAGAATTCCTTACCTAGATGACTTACCTTCATCTTTTATGTCCACATCAGGCATTGGGTCAGTGAATCAGTTTTGGCCATTTCCTCCATGGTTTAATTTCCTTTCTCGTATGAAACATAAATGCAGCCATGTTGGTAATGAAGCGTGCCACCCTTGCATCACCACAAGATATTTTTAAGCTCTATTCAGGATGATACAAGCTTTATATCAAGTAGGTGTTAGCTGCTATTATATTTCACAGTAGTTCTCATGGATATACACTTAACAAAGACAAACTGAAGCAAAACCTTTTTTATATATCGTCTATAATTTTGTGTGCATACATACTGTATATGTGTAACCTCCAAGGTAGGGGCAAAGTTGTATTTTGGAGTTTACGTGTATGTTTATAATTTTTGTTTGTAATGTTTGTAATAGTTTATAAATCATGTATGAAAATATGGATTATATGCTACAAAAATAAAAACCAACCAAGCCTAGTGGCTGCGATACTGGACTAGTTTGTCTTATGATGATATAATAATCTTAAAATAATTAAAACCGAGTATATTGTTGGTGCTACATATAATTATTTGATATAGCTAAATACCGTGTGTTTAAACCTTAATGCTAATTTATACTTCTGAGTTGACTCAACACAAAACAACTTCATTGCCTCAATGCCACCATTTTACCTTCAGTGCTGCATCGATGTTGTCGTGATGCAACAGCCTAGTGTCGATGTGACCCCCTTGGACAGGGTCCTTGCGTCACCTGACATGCACCTTCAAAATGCAATAACTACATGTTGGAATGACACAGACCACAAGGAGTACCGACAAACCACAAGATAGAGCACAAAAAGCATCAAATGAAAAAAACAAGCACCTTTGTAGATAATGTATTCGCTCTCTGTATATGACAGTATTTTGATAGTTTAAAATCATTTGTTATTCAATATCAATCAGCTAAAATCTACAACAACAAACTTTCTTGCTTCTAAAACTGGACGGTAAATAGAAATACAGAATCCTCAGAATCTCTAGAACAGGGGTCACCAGCATGGTGCCCACGGGCCTGTTCTAAAAACAGCTCATTATAGTGACACTTACCAGCGAGCTGCATTAATTTTTTTGTCGCTATTCTTTTTAAAATCACACTTGCATTGGTGTAAATTATAAAATTACAATATACGTAATATATTGTAGTGATCGCGTTATGTTATGGGTTATGTGTGTGTTTAATGTTATGAGGCTCTGTTCACATGTTGTAGTTATTCCGCTTCGAGTGGGGAGGGAGGAGCCTAGTGCAGGTGTGTAGGGAGCGAGAGAGTTGTTGGTGAACCGGTGTGTGCACGTGTGTGTGCTCTGATGTTCCGGGCGATGCTACGAGGAAAATGATTGCAGAAATGTAACCGCGAGTTATCCGAAAGTGTTAATAAAACAGGACATCCGTCTCATCCTTTCCGCACGACCCACGGACGTTAAATTATGAATTATAATTAATTATATGATTATTATTGTGACGTCACGAGTGTGTATCAAACTGGTCATCCTTCGCATTAGTTGGTACCCCAAAAGTAGCCCTCAGCTTTAAAAAGTTTGGTGACCCCTGCCCTACAGTTAACGGCAGTTTCTTCATGTTTCTACACAAATTTTACTTTATGCGAGATATTAATGCAATAACAAGGTTTCAGGTTGTCCAGATGTGTGCATCAAACTAAACCTGCAGTTAATCGTGAGCATACAAGCACAACCAGGCTGGAGCTAGTTTACTAAAGAACAGTGCTGACTGTTGGGATTGTACCTGTGTGAGGCTGAGACTCTGCACATCTGCTCCGTTGATCTTAACAATAGCGTCTCCAGGCTGAAGGCCGCTGCACAGCTGCCGGTCCCACACTCTTTTCACCAGTGCCATCCGACCACTTAGTCCACCCAACATCAAGCTGAACCCTAGACCTTCCTCAGAACTAGCCACCACGACAGGCACTAGTTCCCCGCCCCTGCCCCCAGCACCGCTCATCTGCCCCGGCGATGCGACGCTGTTGCTGGGGCTGGCGCTGTTAACACTGCCGAACGTGAAGTACGGACCATCCGACTGGCCGCTGAAAGGAGGGGTGAGCACGGGACGCTGACCGTTACGGAACTGAGAGTACCGTCGGACCCCGCCGGGAGAGGATGAGACGGAGTTTAGGCCCGATTCTGTGTGGGTTAGAGGCAGGCGTGACAGGGGTGGGCTTGGCGCGTAAGAGGAGAGGTCACTTTCTGAGGACTTTGCAGAGTAATAGCGTATAGGTGATGGTGGGTAGAGGGAGTTGTTGTTGTGGTTTCGGATGTAGGAGGCCCTAACAAGACAAAAGAGAAGAAGCAAACAGTCAGCTCTTGGTAACTTGTAGCATGCATCTAGAGCCAAGCTGACTACAGTGCATCACACTCTGAAGGGTATGTGGAGGAGGATCCATAAAGCAAACACGAGAATACAGATTGTCCCCCAAATGCAAAATTAGGTTCTAATAATATAGGTTCCCATAAGTCTAGAGGATTAGGGAGTCACGCTTACGTGTATATGTATAAATATATAAGTGTGTGTGTGTGCGTGTGTGTGTGTGTGTGTGTGTGTGTGTACACCACCACTGTATATACATCCTTCATGACTCATTGTTGTTACCTGTGTGATCCTATAGCCGATACCACCTCACTGTCGCTTTGGCTTGCTAGGTCTGCACTCTGCAGTCCCCTAACCCCTCTCGGAGAGTAATACTGCCTCTGAAAGTCACTTTCAGCCTCACTAGAGTACGGATAGGAGGATGGAGTTCTTGGAGGTGGAGAAAAATGTGATGCATTTCCGTTGGCATCCAGGCTAAATCTGGATGCTCTTCCCCGCAAGGCTCCAGGATGTCTCGTCTCTGCGCGGTACACCAGCTCGTTACGATGTATTTCGGCTTGAGGCCGAAAAGAATGGGCTTTTGGTTGGGTGGTAGTGGGCAGAGATGGCGATTTGGTCGCGTGATCCCGGAACAATCTGGGGCTGCCATTGGGGTCGTAGAGGATCGGGTAGCCCCTGCGGACCACCATGTCGACGCTCTGGCCGACGGGCACGGCTTTTAGCATCTCTACCACCTCTTTATACGAGGTGCCCAGCACACACGAGTCGTTTATGTACACCAGGATGTCTCCTAAAGAAAAGGACAAAAAAGGCTTGACATTATTACTATTCTTTATTATAAATTTTGGTTCAGGTTGCATCATCATTACGGGAATATTAAAATATGTTTAACATCTTTTACATGTGATTGGTATAGTGATAAGCCCAGTGTGTGAAGTTATAAGTTGAAAGTGTTGCTTCTCTTTTGGGCTCACATATAAAGACGTCTGAAAGTTAGTCATGCCACGTTTAGCCCTTGAGCGATAAGTAATAAAACCTGCGCTTAAAAATAAGCTAAGATATGCTGACAAATTGCTTTGCATATGTGGGTATGGCAACTAAAATCATTGCTGTATTCAATTCCTATGTACCTGTGTTGAGTGCAGATGGCCCTTCAGATGTGACGCTGTATATCTGTAAGAACTCTGTGGGTCGTCCTCCACCGATTATGTTAAACCCGAAGCCCTGAGGTCCTTTACGGAGCCGGGTGTGGATGGAGTAGCCTCTTAACTCGCTAGGCTGGTCTGTAAACTCTCCCACTAACACAATGAGAAAAAGCTGTTTGTTAGTATTTATTTGCTTATTCAGCATTTTTAATGATTAAACATTTCATAACAAATGTTTTTTTTACTGAATGTCATTAATATAGTAGATTGGTAACTCAGGTGGTATTAGTGCTCACATTCGGACGTGAAAACGGTTTCTCTGCTGGAGGTTCGTCGGCTGTGCCAGGAAACCGGTTTGGGCTGATGACTGTAAAAACAGCATGACGACACAAGATGTCAGTGTTTGTATATAAAACAAACCAGCCAAACCCTGCATCAGCTTCTACAAGACTGCATTGTGCACTGCATTATAACATTATAAAGCCTTGCAAGTCATTTCATTCAAAATATATTTTATACATTAAACATATATATATATATATATATACTATTGTCGTACTCTGTATAAAATGTTTCCCCTGAATCGTTGTAGGTCATCTCCCAGGTTTCGAGTTCATCCCTCCTCCGTCTTCTTCTTTGACCAATTCCGTTGTCTAAGGCCCCGGAATCCCGTTCGTTAGAATCCCGAGACTGGCTCGGGGATGACATTGCTGCTGGGACACTGCTAGCACCTCCTGATCCCCCTGAAACATTCCAAATAAATAACCATTGGCATTCCCAATCCACCAAAATACAAACGGTACAGTCTAACAAACCAAGCGAGTATTGATTCCTAATGTTGTCTGGGTAGAAACATTGTACAGATGAGTTAAATATGAATCATATACACTGATATGACTATATTACTAGGAATCTAACAATAAAGCAAAAAGTCAGATTTATTTTTAACAGCAGAGGACGCTGCTGCTATTCACAACGTTGACAAGTTGTTCTTAATTAATAATTACCAACAGTCCAATAAATATTTAGATAAATAAAAGTTTTTCACAAATACTGCATTGAATATTATGTTTAAGATAAATAAAAAGAAACTGTCGTCATGTCTTCACTTTTATTTTGTTTAAAATAAATCAGGGGTGTTTTCGACCAATAGCAACCTTTAATGAGAGCAGCCAAAAAAAAAACGATAAAAAATCGTATAATTCATTCATGTACTACCATTGATGCATTATTATGTTTAGATATAAATCTTATTACTAGACTTACAATAAATACTAGGGCTGTCCACAACCAAGGATTTTGTTGGTCGACCAGTGGTCGTCATTTACTTCAACTAATCGACTAATAGT
>JAOUQU010032449.1:0-17689 GCA_028566735.1 Ammoglanis amapaensis
ACACACACACACACACACACACACACACACACACACACACACACACACACACACACACACACACACACACACTGATTTATTATCTTTTTACACTTTATCAAATTCTCACTCATTCACTCTCACTCGCTCACTCTGCAAACACACTCCCACAACTTCATCTGTCCACCAAAAGGCCATTTGTCCCAGCCAGTATAAGATGTTTAGACCCATGGACCTATGACCTAAATAGTCTCCAAATGTCTGCTTTACATGATATTTTTCTATATCTATTCTATATAATAAGTTTTTTTTGAAATGTTAGTGGCTTTGTAATATTCTGGAACATCTGCAAATGTTCTCTTAAACCATGTTGCATTAGAAATATACTACAATGTCTCTACATTATAATCGGCGGACAACAAAACACTCTAGAATCTACATTTTGCAATGTCATAGCCTCTTAGACCTTCCAACTACATTATATCTTATTTTAGGATCATTCTAGAATGACTGTGCATTAAAAAAGTTTCAGAATTAAAACATGCTATAGTTAATTATAAAACAATGGTGATTTAAGAGCATTTTAGAAACATGTTGAACTGTTGTTTATATAGATAATTTTCCAACAAGTTGACAGTGTGTTTATATTAATCTAGAACATTGATGCTTTAGACATATCTGCTTGTATTAGAATCTTGCTGCTAGTGCACTGTGATCTATTTTATTCAATTCAGTAATATTTTTTACTTGTACATTAGTTAGAACATTCTGTTGGTGCTGTACAGCTCAAGATTTTGTGGTATGTTCCTGCTATGAAACTTATGTTTTGAGTGTCCTTCAGCTCTTATCTGAGCAAAACAATAAAGTTAAAAAAAAATTGAAAATAATAAAATTATACAGTAAATATGGTGTTGCATATGTCTACACATTTCTTACACAGCTATTTACTATAAAAACATCATAATAATTTAGAAGGGATTAAGTTAGTTTAGAGATTCTGCTATAAATTTAATAAAATCATGCTATAAATTTAATAAATTAAAATGTTGCTTTCTTAATGTTTTCCCCAATTACATAAAGCATTCAATATCTTTATGTGTTCTTGAAGGCACTTGAGTGCATTACAAACCTTCTAGACGATAATACATCAGATATGTTCTAGAACAGTAGCATTTAGAAGCATCAGCACCTTTGTGGATGTAAACCTTAGTTACAACATCATGTTGGAACCGATAAGGTTGAGTGGACACTCTCATACTTGCATGTTGGGAAAGGCAAGTTGCAACTTCATATTTATAGAAATTAATGTCCAACAAGCCAATGGTCACATATATACATACCTTTGTGTACTTAAGTAATAACATTGTCTTATTTATTTAAAGTAAAATCAATTTAATGTATGTTATACAGTGTGTAGATCAATGGATTGGTTTATCTGTGCAGACCAGCTTCAGATTTGATGTTCTTGCGAACTGATAAAAAGATTTGTTGTCTTTTATTAATCTTTTCCAGAATCAATAATGCTGTTGATTTTGTGTGCATAAACTGCAGAGTGGAAAAGGCTGTGCAAAGGTAGAAAGATTTCCACGTACAAGACAAAAAAATGGGTCAAACCCCATGAACTTTCCTCTTTGGAACTTAACGTGTCTCATTAGCAACCTATGATCCTATGATTACTGGGCTCAATGGTTGACTTTATCTCATGTTTCTTTAACTCTTTATCTTAGTCTTTTTTCTTATTATTAAATTATTATCTAACCTCATATACATAAATGCACATGTACATCCATATTTGCATGTCCAAAAAGTGATGGATTGGTTTAGGAATTAGGACAAATCGTGTTCTCACTATACTCAAGCCTTTTTCTAGCATTTGAAAAATCAACATTTTCACATGTTACAACCAACAGATTTTGCAGTATAATATCTTTAAAATACTATTTATTTAGTTTGATTGATTTTACTGCACCAAAAGTCAACATATTTTATCCTGGTATGTGCTGTGTGGTCATTAATCTATTGCAGTGCTCCTAGTGATAACTTACAAAGTTTCCAACTTATATATTTAATGATTTTCAAAAATAACTTTTTATTTTGAGATGGAATTGATGTATCTGCTACAAATCAGAAAGAGTTGGGACTGTGTGTAAAATGCTAATTCATGAAATAGTGTTTAACAAATTCAATAAATAGTGTCGTGTTTCTTACATATATTTTGACTTTATAATATATTTGAATGTGTTCTTATGGTGGAGGAATTACAGAGGGTCTTTAACAAGTTCTTCACACCATCACTATCATTTTTGGCAGAAGTCAACAGAGATGTGTAGAGAACTTTTTGTATGATAAGGAAAGATTCAGTGTGATTGCATAATGCTAGTCTGGCAACGGCGTATCTCCAACATTAACAAATTGCTTTTATTTGTTATTACACTTATACAGTACAACGAAATATCTCTCTTCCCAATATTCAATATATCTCAACTTGTCTGGAAGTCAACAGGGTCAGCCAACATACGGCGCCCCTTGAGCAGACTGAGTTAATGGTCTTGCTCAAGGACCCAACTGTGTAGCCAACCTTTAGGTTCATAGCCCAACACTCTACCCACTAGGCTACACTGTCCCTAAGGTGTCTATTAAGGTGCCTAACTGCCAAGGCTAGCATCAACTTTATGTTGGCGAGTGGTAAGATAAGATAATCCTTTATTAGTCCCACAGTGGGGAAATTTGACTTGTTGCAACAGCAAAGGGACAGTACAGCACTTAGTATAAAAAAGCAAAAAACCTTACAATAATAAAACAAATAATAAATAGTTACAAAAGATTGCACTTGGACAGAGTATTGCACAATGTTTTAGTTTAGTACTGATCTCTGCTACAAGCGTATGCAGTTCAAATTTGCAGTGGATGGATCTAAATGTACAGTTTAAAATCTCAAGATTAATAAAGACCAGCACTCAGTGTACCATTGCTAGAATGTGAACAGGACACATTCACTTAGCCTTTCTTTTCCAACTCCAATTCAGCATAACGGTCAATATGTTTTGTCAATCTGTTTGCATATAACTAAACGAGCAGAATTGGTTCTGATTTCTTCAATTCCTTTAAAATTGTTTGTTGTGTATTGTGAGACACAAGGCATACTGCACTTACTGCTGCTTCTCCACCACTGTGCTGCACATCAGGTAACTCTTGTGCTTCACACTCCACAGTTTAGTGTTGAAGATCTCTTATCTGTGTTCAGGCAGGCTGTGTACTGTGGGTTTAGGACACTATATAACTTCGTGTTGAGTTTTACGGTTTTTTTAGTTCTTAAGTTATTTACAGTATATTTGTTCAATATATTTATATTATGTCAAGTTTCTAATGATTCGAACACCTTTTACAACACAATTTAGTTGAGGCATTTGAAGTGATTTAAAAGAACTGATTAGCCAGTGGTTAAAAATGATCATTTACAACCTTGTTGGTATTTAGTTATTTATTTATTTTGTTAACTAATAGCTATAACTTTTTATAGCTATAACTTTATATTTTCACACACTTTTTACTTTTTACACTTATATTTTTGTATTTACATTTTTCAACCCAGTCATTTTCTTTTTATAGTTCTACATTAAGGTCATATGTACTGCAAAGTTATTCACTGCCACAATGCTAGGAGGCATCACGTTCCTCTAGGTTTTGTTATAAACAAAACATTTTAAACTTCACTTTTTTCACGATGACACAACCAGTCTTCATCATGATGGTGTCATTTCGACACAAAAGTATAAATCAGCCTTAATATTTACATGGGCAGTTAACCAATAGTATTCTCCTGTCCTCTCAAGGTTGATGACAGTGGATCTGATTGAAACCTTCTTACCTTCGTTTTCAGGAAAAGACTGTAAGCTCCCTGATGTAACACAGCTCGATGATACCGAATTCTGATGTCTCAGCACCAAGAACACCAACTCATGCATGTCGTTATAACTAATTAGTAGTTATAACTAATCTTTAGTCAATATAATTTTGTTAAATATGTTGTTGTTTGGGTTTGTTAAATCTTCTGTCGTCTCCTTTGATGAAAGGGCCCTGGCTTAGTCTTGCTGGATCCTTTAAGGATTCTTTCTGGATTTGTTACAGGTAATGCATTGCAAGATATTAGACATTAGCACGTGCTTCCTCCAGAATCATGCTAGAAATATTATGTTATACCAAATTTTATAGTGATGGCACAAAGAACTACAGACTACAGCTTTATTTAAGGAATCTTAACAAACGCATTGCAAAATCTTGTACATATGTAGAGCTCTCAATATTGTTC
Source organism: Ammoglanis amapaensis (assembly GCA_028566735.1). Classification (NCBI taxonomy): domain Eukaryota; kingdom Metazoa; phylum Chordata; class Actinopteri; order Siluriformes; family Trichomycteridae; genus Ammoglanis; species Ammoglanis amapaensis. The sequence continues at coordinate 4,289 of JAOUQU010032449.1, forward strand.
TGCAATTGATACATTTCATTCCTGTGAGTATTGATGAACAGGCAAACAGGACAAATGCATATTTTTCAGGATAACTTTCATATGATCTTTCAGACTTGTAAGTTATGTTGTAATTTGCCATAAGAAAATCCATAATTGTAATGTCGATACACAAACAAGATTTAAACCATGAGCACAAACATACAGTGGCATGACAAGGAACAGGCAAACAGGACTGTGAACTAAGAACATGAATCAGAATTGAATCATTAATAACAAATTAGAAACATGAATCAGACATATGGATCAGGAACCTGACAAATGCTTAATACAAGTATATCACATAAGGTTGTCTCTTCTCTTTATGTGGATCTAAAGTTGGGTACTGTATGTTTTACTTAGTTCCACAGAGTGGTAATTTTCACTTTTGCCCATTTAATGTATGATGTGGTCACCGGCTTCACATTGTGCTTATAAACATTTTTTGCTAATTCCAACATCGACCTGCCAGTGGTCACAAGTGTATCCTTAAAGTGTCTGAAAAAGTAGTTACAAACAGTACAATCTTTAGTATTGAAAACATGAACTGCAGTACAATAGGCCTGTATATGTAATACGTTTTTTGTTGTTGTTGTTTTTTTTTTTTTTTCATTTTTGTGAGCCACTTATTCTAACAAGGGTCATGGATGTTCTGGAAAAGCAGATAGATCATGACCCAGATTGCTCACACCCAGGACCATTGAGGCACCCAGATAATTATGTACCTGTAACACTCCTTTGCCATCTTCAGAACTCCTGAAGATTCTTCAGTTTTTGCCATGGTCAGACATGCTATGATAAATAATATGGTTACAAGTCCAGACTAAACACACTGCGTGGTAAACATTGAGTTTATGTTAAACAAGAATCTTTAAAAAATGAAAATAAAAAAGTTTTTTTAACTGTTATTTATTTGTAACATCCCCACATACCCAATGGGTGCCACCCAACATAATAGTGGCTAATATATGGCTAAGTGGTAAGGTACTAGGTAAAAGCTCAACTTCAACCAGTTCAAACCCCACTACCACCAAGTTGCCATTGTTGGGTCTCCAAACATGGCACGTAACCCTCAATTGCTTAATTATTATGTTCTGTTGTAATTGTAAGTCACTTTGGATAAAGACTTCTGATTAATAATGAAAACATTAATGTAGTTACTATTTAAAATATTCATTCATTCACATTGTTCAATTAATAAAAATGGTACAATTTGCTGTCTGCTTGAAATAATATACATACTGTATATAATATAACATGGGGGAAATGAATGACAACCTCAAACCTCAAATGCTTTGTAAAAGAATTGGAACAAACTATCACTGAAAAGCTATATCACTATTTAGCTTAATTTTGAAACGTCAACGAAGTTATCATCACATGTCTACAAATGTTTACAACATATTCTTCTTTGCACTAGAGCATTTACTGAATTGTTCTTTACAATAAATACATGTGATATATCTACTAATTATCACAGGGGCCATAATATGAGAGTAAGTAAAAATCAATTCTGATGTTTAAACTATAATGGGACCGTGATAGTCTAGTGGCTAAAGCTTTGGGGAATCAAATCCTAGAGCAAGACCCTTAACCTTCTCATCTCTATCCCAGTACTTTAACCACTAAGCCATCACTGAATGATAAATAAAAAGGGTTACACAACTGATAGCTGCTGATTCACATTGCTGGCACATTACAATGTTTAGTTACGATAGCAAAGTCAAAAACAAGCATCCAAGCAAACTAACATGGAATAAAGAAACGCCTACCTTGCAGTACAATGACCGAGACAAACAGCACAAATCTGGACATTTCTGAGAAACAAAAGATAGTAAAGAAATTAACTTCAAATTATCATTCTATGCCAAACATTATAAAATCATTGAGATGATTGAGATTTTAATCTTACTAATGTATAAATAGTAAATACCTTCACTTGAAAATAAAATATGATGTTTGTTGTTTAGTGCTGGCATCTAGAGCAAATACTACCTGATCAGCTGGGCACAGAATGGGATTCATGTCAGAACACTCATGAAATATAATAGTCCTTTCATGTTGCAATCAGGTAGTTTGTTGTTGGATGAGGGTTTGAATCCAAGATTGAGAGAAATAGATTACTTATTACTTAATAGCTCACAACCACATCATAATCATTGGTTTCCATTGATGGCGGTTCCTCTAGAAACCTCGCCATGAACTGTTGGCTTAAAGACAACAGTCTATATAAATATATATATATATATATATATATTGAGTAACGACTTGAATACCAGTCAAATGACAATAACACCTCTCTTGTACTTTATCCTCCAGAAAATTGCAATTACTGTATAACAAAAATTATGCATTTTCTCCTTCGTATTTTCCACCTCTTCCAACCGTTCTGATTCTTGCATGTAAATTTGAGTCACAGACAAAAGTAAACAAAAACTGATACAGTTAGTCAGTTGCAAAAAAATGGTTATTTTTTTTACAATGTTACTATAATGATGCATGCATTCATGTATGTGGGTGATAGAAGTGGGCTGCACTGTTTAATCTTGAGCTGTATGATGCTGGGGGGTTGATGGGATTTATTTCGGGTGCTCCGGTTTCCTCTCATAGCCCAAATTATGCGGTCAGCTTAATTGCCTTATGATGCTTTCGATGGTTTGTGCCCACTGAAAATCTGGGTCATGAGGAAGTAATATTTTATGTAATTAATTTGACTATTTAATTTATTTGAATTAACAAGATAATGTGTAAAATTATGCAAAAGTGTAAAAGTTTAAAGAAGAAAGTACAATTTACAATTTTTATGAAAATATGTTGGATGTTACCAAACATTACAGGAGAAGTCTTTACTTTACAACGTTTTTACTTGTATACATTTTATTAATGTGTTTTTTCTTGGGGTAAACGGGTAACACAATAAGCAGAAGACGATCAGTGATCCGTTTATTTCATTGTCCTGGTTTCACTGGATACAAATGTCTATTAAAGACAAAGATAAGGAATATCACATGGAAACAGGAATGCAACACTAAGAACTCAAACCTGAATGAACCATGGTGGAAATGCTTTGTGCATGTATAGACATAGGCACATTTAGCCAGGGTGATTTTACAACATTGACCCTAAAACACGAATGTTAAAATTACACCATCACTAATGTCGGGTATATTTTATCCGGTATAAAGTGCATGATTTAAATACACAAACACTAGCATCGGGTAAATGTTACCAAAAAAAATACTAACGTCAGGAGAAAATCACTTAAAGAAAAAAAACATAGAAAAAAAAAGATAGGTGTGGAGAGGGAATCAACCAAACCATTAATGACATCAATGAGCATCCTAAAGTTCCCCAAAGTCCCACGTAACTGTAAGCAGCAACACAACGAAAGCTACATCAAATTATGTGGGTAAAAATCATCTGGCATTAGTGTTCTAGGGTTAAGCCATTAGACAGTTCATTACAATAAACAGCTGATGAATCCAAAACCATCCAAGTTTACAAACATGTAAAGCAGTACTACTATTAGTACTGTAACATTTTGTGCCTCCTCCTTAAGTTGATCTAAAGCTGGATGCTGTATTTTTAACACTGTCCCAAAACGAGCTTGCTTTCACTTTAGCCCATTTGGTATATGATGCAGTGACAGGCTTCACCTGATCTTCATAGAACATTTGGACTAATTCACCCATCACACCGGCAGCACTTACAGCCGTATCTTTCAGTTCTCTGGAAAACAAGCACAAACACATTACAAACATTTGAACACAGCTTTAAATATACATTTTCTATGCATGTACTTGGCGCACAAAATTAAAGGTAATGTTGGATCACAATGTAGCCCTGCACAAACTTTTGGCTGAAAAAAGATGAATGCAATTTATTGTATGTGGAATTACAAACTTAAAGCTCAAAGTTGCCATTATCGTAAAACGAACCTATTACAGACCATTACAGTATGATTAAAAATTGCTACAATTAATTAACATTTAAACAATTGCATTATTAAATTTATTTTTTAAATTGTGTTTTAGAACACAACAATTATTCTCTTCTGGACCTCATCTCTCTTTCTGTGTCGGCAAGGTGCCTCTTTCTTTTAACAGGATACACTATATTGCCAAAACTATTCACTCATTTTCCTTGACTCACATATGAGCTTAAGTGACATTCTTAATCTATAGAGTTCACAATGAAGTTGTTCAACCCTTTGCAGGTAGAAGAGCTTTAAGTCTTCTGGGAAGGCTGGCCACCAGCGTCAGGAGTGTGTTTATAGGGCTTTTTGACCGTTCTTCCAGAAGTGTATTTAAGTCACAAATCCTGATGTTGGACGAGAAGGTCTGGCTCTCAGTCTCTGCTCTAATTCATCCCAAAGATTTTCTATCAGGACAAGGTCAGAACTCTGTGCAGGCCAGTCAAGTTAATCTACACCAGACTCTGCTCTCCATGTCATGTACAAGAATCCTATCACAGTTCCACATTGGAATTCAGTGTGCATGCTGATTTGCTTCATGTTGTACACCGTGGAAGTGATTACGATAATTTGGATGGGTGAGTGAATACTTTTGCAAATGTAGTGTAGATTTTCATAATGCTTATCTCTTGCCCCTGCAAGCCCCCTGCTTATTTACTACATCTTGGACCATTCTGTACAGAGCATTGTGGTAGAACTTGTTTCACCAGAGCAGTGTTGGAAACATGATTATCCAAATGAATGAAGAAATGTTTATAAGATAGATATCATTTGATCCTGCTTCTGACATATCAATAATAACAGGCAGACAAGTTAGTTCCGGTTAACCCTAATCAAGACAATGTCAGGGTTTAGGGAATGCAATAGATTTTATACTAAATACAGTAGAACAGGCTCGGTGCTATGTTAAATGAAAGAGGACTGGGAAGTTTCCAAAAGATTATTTGTGCTCAGAAACTCATGAAGCTGAGAAGTTATGACTTTTGAGAACCTTTGAAGCAACCGAAGATTAGATAGAGATTAGTCTCAAGTTACTCAAGACAAATTCATCCAGACCTGATTTCTTTACAATATGAGCAACAGTTGCTCATATGGTCAGAATAAACCTTTAAGTTGTGGAAACATTAGGGTTCTTTTTTTCCTGTTGTGTTGTTTTTAATTATTAATTTGTTTATTAAATTTATTTATTATTTATTATCTAACTGAAAAGCAGTGATGTACCTGTAAGCCTCCTTTGCCCTCTCCAGAATGCCTGAAGATTCTTCTAGTTCTGCCATGGTCAGACATGCTGTGAAAGATTATTATTCCAGAGGTTTAAATTCCAGACAAAAAACACTGTGAGCCCTATTCGTTATACATTATGTGCAAAGTGTCACAGTGCTCGTTACTATCTTACACACCACCACCAACAGTTTATCTTCATTGCTAACAGTTAAAAAGAATATGTCTACAATGAATCATCATTTATTTAATTACACAAAAGAATGTACATAATGTACAAGTCTTTAATATAAAAATAATGATGATTTTTAAAACTAATTAATTAGAGTATAATTCTGCTTCTGAATTTGTTAAATAATAATGGAATAAAAAATTACGAATAAATACTTTATCTCCATTTTATCACATTACAGAAAGTTACAAAAATAGCTTTAGGTAAAACATATATTATGGTCAAATTAGGTCAAATTTTAGACAATTCAGGGCACTAACCCTTAGATAATATGGAAATATAACCAAAAGACTTAGGGAAAGTCAACGCATAACTCATTTCTATGGTTTTGGAACAGAATGTCCAACTCATTATGTTACATTTATGTTAAATATGTGGTGTAAATATACTTTTAACAGTATGGACTAGAAATTTTATTATAAAGTTTTCTAACAAAAATGAATGTAACTAATAAATGCATATTATATATGTATAAAATACAAAAGACATAAATGACATTACATGATGTTTAACAGAATTAGTGTGGACCGAATTTACATGCATAGATTAATAATACCTAATAATAATAAGTATTTTCTGTTTTTGACCTATCAATCAATATGCTTGTACAATGATATTCATTGATACCTGACATTCTTTTGTCAGCACATGATAGTGTTTGTTGCCTTTGTCAGATCAATAAGCAACCGAGCAAAACTAACATGACACAAAGAAACACCTACCTTGTAGTACTATGACCAGGGCAACCAGCAGAAATCTGGACATCTGTGAGAACACAGATAGTGAATAAATAAAATATATTATCTACAAAACAGTCGAATTTACTTAGACTACAAAGAAAAAAATGTATTTACAAAACAAAGTAAAGATAGCAAATCGATTGAATATAATATTAGTTAATACCTTTACTTATGAAGAGAATTTGCTGTCCGGAGTCTAGAGCAAATACTACCTGATATAATATGGCACAGAATGTAATTTATGCTAAAATACTTGTGAAATATAATGTCATCTCATGTTGAGCAATCAGGTAGTGTTTGCTGGCTGTAGAGATCTCACCTTCAGAGAAATAGATTACTTATTGTTTAAAAAAACTCCCAACAACATCATGATCATTGATATCCATTGATTTTAGTCATGTGTTTGCCGCATGAAGCTCCTCAATAGAAAAACTGTTTATAGACAGGAATGGGAATAATGATGTTAAAAATTAAGTGAATTAATTACTGATCACCATTCAATTTACATTACATTACAATTACAAATGCATTAACTAATTAACTAAAAGTTATTTTGATCTGACACGTTCTTTCAGCCAGGCATTGTGGTTACAGTCATAGGCTGCTGTTACCTTGACAGCTGTCTATCTAGTGAGCTGTCTACCTACTTGATCATGGAGCGTTTAGCTACAAAGCTACCATTCAAAACATTGAGCTTAAGTGGCACATTTAAAATATATTATACCGAAAGCACTTTAACTTGAGTGACAGACAGGAACTTGCAAATAAATGAATATTTATAACTTGCAAATAATAATATTGTTAAGTTAACATATATGTTATTGTTTTTGGGGCATTGTTTAACACGCATAATTTCATTGTAAATTTGTTTAATGGCTAGTAGCAGCTTAAGTTAAATACATAACAAAAGCTATCAAACATCTTATATTTTCAGCATTTAGCAGATGCCTTTATGCAAAGCCACTTACAGTTATAACAGAACACCTTTTTGAGCAAATAAGGATTAAAGTTCCTGCTTAAGGGGCCCAATGGTGACAACTTGTTTGCAGTGGGGTTTGAATCTTTTTTATTGGTTTACTATTAAAAAAGCTTTTTAATAGTAAATGAAAACTTTCCAATGAAATATTGTCCCACAAATTATGAAAATAGTGTAGATTGGTGTACAGTCTTAACCATTTATTATAATTAATAAGTGTTCATTTCAACCATTGAATACAGTTAACATTACATACAGCTGCATTCATTTAAAGTTTATAAGATTATAAAACTTGGCAAGAGCCTGGGGGAGGAATATTCTAAATGTTCCAGTAAGGCGGTTATCATGTGTGCAAAACAAGGTCTATAAATGATGACTGGTTAAGACATGGTCCCTACTTTTGAGAGTCGAAAAAAATTGTGATGTGTCCTAAGGAATTCTATAACAGGATACAGATATTCACTCAAAATCTTAAACTTTTTAGTAAAAGTTTATCTATCATGATATTATAAGACAGGTCCAAAAGGTAATATTAATAATAGGGACAGTGTAGCCTAGTGGGTAGAGCGTTGGTCTGTGAACCCAAAGGTTGGGGGTTTAAATCCCGGCTCTGCTACACGGCCACTGCGCTTTGATCTCAACTTCCAGACAAGTTGGGATATGCGAAGAGACACATTTCGTTGTACTGTACATGTGTATAAGTGTAATGACAAATAAAATTAGAATTAATGTTTAACTAAACCCCATATGAGTTTTTTAATCAATAATAATTCAACATGCTTTGTCAGGTTCTAAAGACTTCTAACCATGTAGTGAACACCATTAAACTGTTGCTGAATCGTTTTCCCTTTATGACAAAATAACTACAAGGCTAGTTGAATTAAAATAGAATAAAGCAATCTCAGCCAGCATGGCATAATATATAATATTAGAGGATTACCCAGAGCAGAGCTGTGGTCCAAAAATCTTTGGACATGGATTGATTGATTCAGCCAAGATTGATGATAATTAACAGAGATTAAACAGTGACTTTAACCTAATGAAGTAAAATGGCCTGATAGGGGCCAGTCCCCAACCCCAAGCTTTTAAACAAGATGAAGCAATGTTTGAATTAACTGATACTGAGTACCTACTTGCAGTTCATTGATCAGGATTTTGTTTATACAGTGGTTGTGCTTGTTAAGGTCATTTGGCTTCTTTAAATGTGTAGTGCAGATCCGAATAATCAAGTTTCACGACATATATGGAGGCAAAGCATGTATATGAACACATGTATGTGACTGGTCTAAGTGTAAATGTAATGCTTATTTTGACACTCAGAAAGGTGTTTAAGGCTTTATTAAAATCAAGCCAAAGATCTGTTTTAGAATGGACACAAATGCATAAATGTATTCAGTTCAATATAACTGTATGATCGTTTCTCTACACTGAAGCCCCTATGATCTTCAGATCTCGTGGCTGGACTTCTGCAACTCTCTTCTGGCCTCTCTGGCTCTCGTCCCCTACTAAACCCATATAGCTCATTCAAAATGCAGCCACTCACCTGGTATTTAACCAACCGAAATATTCCCACATCACCCCTCTGTTGTATTTTCGCTGGCTTCCTTTAGCTTCATGAACTCAGTTCTCTGTATTCGCTCCCAAGTGGTGGAACAAGCTCCCATTGCCTGAGTCTCTTTCTGTCTTTTAAAAGAGATTAAAAACTCATCTCTTTACCAAGCATTTAAACTAACTCACTTAAATCTTCACCTTATATTATAATCGTGTTTACTACTATAAAAGCATTTCTATAAGTTGCTCTGGATAAAAGTGCTTGCCCAATACTGAAAATGTGAATGCATAACAAAATCTAAATGTTGCAGAACTGAAGGTTTTAAATGCTTTATGCAAGTTGCATGCAAAACTGTATGTAAATCAGACATTTCCCAAACCCATCATGCATCTACTCAAGCTTTAAATATTATTATAAATAAGTCATCCATAAACATGAGTCTGAAAGAGTTTGTTTTATTATTTTGTCCAATTTCCATAGTTTTTTTTTTTACATTTATACAGCACTGACACTTAGTGAAATTACAATATTGCACAGATTGTTGTTGGTGAGCAGATCATGTGGTAGAGAATGTAACAGCTTGTCAACAGAAAGTTTATTCCTTGGAGAAAGACTGTTTCAGCTTTTCCATCTGCTCACTAAACCAGCTCCTGCAAACAAATGTGTATCAACATTGGTTAAGCACCAAACAGTGGGTTTTTGGAAGTATTGTACTTGGTAATGACTGGTCAATAGTCTTAACAGATAAGCATTCTTACACATCCATCTAAATTAAATTGAATAGTGCTTTACTAACTTAATTTTACTAAAATCTGAACTCTGAATCTGGTTGGCTTACTTGGTTTTGGCTGCAATTTTGCTCTCCTCAATTTGTTTCAGGGCAGTCTTTGTTTTTTCGTGCAGGTCAGATCCAAACTCTATCATTTTTGATTGCAAATTGGCAAAATGCTGCTCAATGGAGGTCTCTTCAGCCTCTGCTGGATGAAAGGAATAAACAGAAAATGTCGAAGATTTTATTAATTATGTATAAAATTGGGTGAATACAGATACTTTTAAATGATATTAAAGTTCTTACCACACTGTGCCATTAGCACAAGGGCCAATGTTGCTAGAGCAAGGTACAGTTTCATGTTGGCAGTTTTCTACAAAAAAAAGACATTTCAAGTTTTAAAAACTTTTTTACATCTAAATTGCTACTGGACCCTAACAAAAAGAACAATGAAAAATCTATAAATATGTTTTTTAATGTATTTATTGGTAATAAAATATAACAGGATAGTTTGAATAGTCTATAAGTTTCACGTTTGCTCTAATGATTGACCTTAACACTAAACCAATAAAACACAGCTTTTGTAGCTAAATCTATAAAGCAATATAATTACGTTTCCAGTATATGTATACCTTATTGGTCGTCTTCCAGAAGTAGAAGTCTTCAAAAGAAAGTACTAGGGCAGGCAGACGCTGCAGCTGTATTTAACCCCCCAAGAGTGCTGATGTCATAGCCAAACATCACCTCTGACCTATCAAGGCCTTTTACTCTCTTTTTAGCCCTATCAAACACCACATCTGCCCTGCATGGGTGAGGGAGGTTTCAGAGTACTGTGAGGAGTTTCGTAACACCATTTTAGAGTAGCAACCTTTTCTTAGATTTAGTTAAATTATTGGGGTGCATTTGTTTTTATTTGGAGACATAAAGACTCTGTAATATTATTAACCTTTGAGACCAATATCTTAGTCCCAAACCACTGCTGGCATGTTGTGTATAAAGCTGTGTGAAGTCCACATGTTATCTAAATCACATTAGGTTCCAAATATGTAACGTCATTAATGTCTCTAGAGTTGGCGACCTTTGGCCACAACAACAAACAGCAGTGCTTCACTGTAGTAGCTGTAAATATTATAAAAGTGAAATAGTCTATTATGCAATAGTAGGATGCCTTATTTTTAACTAATATATCTATATTGACATGAAAATGTCTGATGCTAAATTCTCAATCAAATGTTTCTAGACAATGGATTTTAATCTATAAGTTTCACTTGTTCTAGTCTTAACCAAAACAATAACAAATGAAAGTATAGCTTCTATAGTTTTTTTATATATAATCAAGTATATAACAATGGCAATTGTTGCAATTACCCGAAAAGAAATAATCTTACATTTTATACAGCAATAGCAAAGTATAAGAGATTCATTTAAAATCTTTGAGAAAAAGACCAGCCAGGAGACACTATCGGGTATAACGGGTATAACAGAACTGTGTTACTCTAGGTCAGTTGGTCGCCGTCTATTGGGCAAAAATGGTATTACCGGCAGGGCGTGATGACCGGACTGTGTGGGTTGGGTCTTCAAACATTGTGTAAGGATTTTGCATGATGGATAGACAGGTGTTTGTGCAGTTTGTATGTGTTATGTGCAACTAAGAAGAGGTTTGATCAAGAATCGGGGACTACAGATTGACTACAATAAAATGAATAAATGAGAAAAATGCATAATGCAAGGGTAAATAAGTAAACTGTAGACACACTTCTGTCAATTGCATCATATTTTTACTTTTTTTGTTATATAATTAATTAACCAGGTGCTTTTCATCTTAGTAGCACAGAAGCATGTATTCGGCCAGCTTTGTTCTTCAAGTCATAGCCTGTCTCAGAAGCTTTTGTATTTGTATTAAAAACCTTTTTACAATCACCTGTTGACAATGACAAAAAAGACAATGTGAATGTAAGGAATTTTGCATTTGTTTTTGAATTATAACTTGAAGGTTTCCTACTAATTATTACGGGCTTCTTTATATCAATAAAATGTATGCTATTTTTTAAAAAGCTCTTTCAAAGTTAATTAATACCAGAATGAAACGTTTGCATCGAATTAAATGCCGCTGCCACAGATCCACACATGCTAACACTGTCCACACTCCAGCTTTATATGGTCAAATTTCTGATTACTATTCTTTTTTTTTCAATGTTGCTGCTGGAGCTTATCTCCGCTTTCAATGGGCACAAGGCAGTAAGAAAGACCCTAGACAGTACCAGTACCAATGACAGGGCAGAGACACAAACTTACACACACACACACACACACACTGAAGTGAGGTGCTATATGGTCAAGGCACACATAGAAAAGCTTAGTGTTGTAGCTCGCTTGTCCCAGTTCCCAACAGCCACAGCAGGGGCCACACTACTGGTATGGTTGTACTGGCATGGCATTGTAGAATTAAGGGTTTTTGTTACAGAATCAATAAAACCTGGAGTTTGACCCTGTGTGTCCAAACATCTCCATAGGACTGAATAATATAAAAAAAAACTACTGCATAACAAGCTGTTGCACTGCTGATAAACAGTCCAAAGCAATAATTCCAAAGTTTCTATCTCATATAAAGTGTCTTGTATTGTGAAGTTTATCTGAACATAGTTACATAAATCAGTTCAAGAGTTCAAGCAGCTAAACCCCGGTATTGGTAAGTGCCGCAGTGGACGCGATAAATTAGAATCACAAAGACGAAAATTATCCTCAATTGCATTCATTAGCATTATTCTTTAGACATTTGTAGGTGCTTGCAGGAAATTTTCCAATAAGAAATAGACCAGACCATGTGTCAGGGTTTTTTTTAAAATAATAATAGTGATGAAAGTCTCATGCTTTACAAGCTTAACTTTTTAATTATTAAAGCTATAATTCAAATTTAAGTTTACAAATTAAGATGTCAGTGACAGAATGTCAGTGAATAAAACAACAATGCCAATGAGTTTTTATAATACCAAAAAACAAATTTCTTTCATACAGTACCTAATGTCAAGTAATACGTAATAACAGCTTTACACAAAAGTACGTCATTTTACATTGATGAACATCAAGAATTGTTGGTTTCTTGGTCTGTTCTCAGAATTAAATTCTTAAGAGGTATATTTTGAATGGTGTTTGTAATATGTAATAAATATATTATGTACATCTGTAAATCAACAAATACAAGTGAATAACACTGACTAGCTCTTATTTATGGCACCAGTTAGTGAGTGAGGTATATTAAGTAGTAGCAAGTAACCATTTTAAAAAAGTTCAGTGTGTTAGAAGTAGGATCAATGGCCCTAAGTCAGGGCAAAATTTTAATGGTGTCAAGGGGTAGGGTTGGATTAGGGTTAGGAGTCATTCTATACAATTTTGGATGCAAATTTGCAGTGTTTTGTATCTATCAAAACGGTCCAAGGAAGGAACAGTGGTAAACCAGTGACAGGGACATGGGCAGCCAAGGCTCATTTTGCAAGTTCAGTAGCAGAAGCTGGCCCATGATGTCTGATCCAACAGATGGGATGTATCTTAAATTAATTAATAGGTTAATGCTGGCTCTGACAAAAAGATGTCAGATTACACAGAGCAATGTAGTTTTTGTGTATGGGGATGCATATGCACAACTTATTATAATTACTCACTACTTTTGGGCGGCACGGTGGCTGAGTGGTTTAGCACTTTCGCCTCACAGCAAGAAGTCCCGGGTTCGATCCCCGGGTCGGGCTGGGGACTTTCTGTGCAGAGTTCGCATGTTCTCCCCATTTCAGCGTGGGTTTCCTCCAGGTACTCCGGTTTCCTCCCACAGTCCAAAAAACATGCACTAGGTAGATCGGAAATGTGAAATTGTCCAGTAGTCTCACAAGATCCCACCACTTACTGGTGGTTGTCGTCAGGAAGGGCAT
>JAOUQU010032662.1:0-28839 GCA_028566735.1 Ammoglanis amapaensis
CAATAATAATATTTGTGAGATTATACTTTGGTTCTTTCTTACCCAGGTGTTTATTTTCTTTCATCACACAGTGAACACAAACAAGGAAACATTGTTGTTTACTTTAATAAAACTAATGACCGTTACCATGACTTTAGACGAAGTATTATGACGTAAAGAAGCAGCAGAAATGTAACGTCACATGTGATTGTCGGCACGTTAATAACAACAAATGCGAGTTAAAAGTAATTATTAAGACATTATAAGTAGAATAAAGTGGATTTTGTTGTTCCATATGTGATCGGAGGCGGTAATAAACGCACCTGGATCACCGGCGGCCACGACACACAGCAGCAGCCCGGATAAAAAGTGCCACCGCGACCCCGACCGCTCCACCGTCACCGCGGGGAAGAAGAACCGCATCATGGAGCCCGGCTCTCGCCTTAAACATGACAGTTCGCCATTAAAAAGCACCCGGTTCGGGCGATAACGGCGTCCTGTAAGCGGTCCCTGCTGCTGCTGCTGCTGCTGCTGGGGGCGGAGCCAAACCCCCGCAGCTTACTCGTGACGTCACAAGATGTCAAGATTCCTCGGTGTCACACATTTATACTACAGAGCAACTAGAGAGTTTTCTTTAGGAACACGACTGTAGTTGTCGGGAGGTCGTGATGGTAAGAGACAGGTTGCTTTACCCACGCCAAAACTCGTCGTTCTCACCAGTGACACCTGCTGGAGGAATACACTAAACACCTGAACAGGTCTAAAGCACCACACACACGCACGCATACAGGATAACTTAATTACCTCCAGTTAAATTTAACATTAATAGCATTGATCAGGACAGTAACAACAATCTGACCGATGAGGTTTAAGGACGTCCCCTCAAGGGCCCAACAGTAGCAACCAAGCAGCGGTGAGGTTTGAACCTGCGTCCTTCAGATTATCAATCATGTACCTTTACTACTATGCTACAGCTGACACAATTAGCCTGACTGCCTGTTTTTTCGAGCTATAGGAGGAAACCGGAGCACCCGGAGGAAACCCACACAGACACAGGGAGAACATGCAAACTCCGCACAGAAAGCCTCGAATTGTTTTACCCGGTTATCATGTTACCATGTTACCAAGTTACCATGTGAGTCTACTGTATAAAATGTGATGGTGAACACTCATATAATAATCTATCGAATATATATGTGTGTGTGTGTGCTTTATTGTTTACTTACCGGTAAGTTGACTAAAGCTTTATTGTTGTTGTTGTTGCAGTAAGAAAACACACATTAAATACACGACAACAAAAAAATGATTTCAAGTCCATTTTAATAACTTGCTTTGATTTACAGATGACGAGATACATTCATTTCATCGGTTTACACAATTCTTCACAAATCACCGAGCCATCGAATCTAAAACACCTCGACATCACCCATGACGATCAAATTCTATTTGCATTTCCATATAAAATATATTAAATAAATAGAATCTTATTTTATCTGCACTGTGTCCACATGAAGTAGTAAAATAGTCTTTATGAAAGCCCTTTAGAGAACATCATGGAGACGTCCTGAAGACGGTTATGAGAGAGATAATGAATAGAAATGATTAATAGTGTATGTTGAAATGAAAAATCTCATCGCACGACGATTCCACAATTGTTAGTGTGCTTGATTAAATAGAACCTCGAACATAAAAGTCACGATTCATTTGGTGGTTTAGTCCATCGATGTGGTCACATAACTTCTGAATTTCTCGTGTAACCTTCACATTTACAACATTTAGCGACTTATAACAATGAAACACTATTTTGTGCCACTGATTGGATGTTTAGGCTCTTGCTCAGGGGTCCGAGAGTGGCAACCTGTGGTAGTGAAGCTTGAACCGGTGACCTCTAGCCCAGGTCAACGGTTGAAGGATAGCGTCACTAATCTGATCGTGCACTAATACACGGTGCTGAATACTTTGCACGGCATGAAGGCTCGGGTTCGACTCCTAACTCGTTAGGTTCAGCGCCTGCGTGGGTTTCGTCCGGGTGCTCCGGGTTCCTCTCATAGTCCTAATAGATAAAGTCGGATTAATTCATAGATACTGAAATTGTCCTCTGTCTCTCTCTCTCTCTCTCTCTCTCTCTGTGTGTGTGTGTGTACCAGACTGCAGTAGATTGAATGATTTGTATTAAAAGCTTGTAATAAAACTTAAGCATCAGTACTTGTGTCATTCCTCAGTACAACCAATGGGAATTAAAGATGTTCAGCATCAAAGAGTCGTTAATAAATGTCGACAGAATGTGAACTGGCTCGTTCTCCCGATGCACCCGTTCGAACATCAGCAGGACGAACGAGCTCGACACAACGTGGGAACAACGTCCACGAAACGACTCCGTGTGCAGTTTATCTCTTACGATGCAAATGAAGTAACCCGAGAGAGACGGCGTGTCCTCATTTACATCCCACAGACTGAGCGTGAACGGCGAAGAAAAACCTTCAAAAGGCACCTGCGAAGACTGCAGATAAAGATCCAGGGACGCAGCCACAGCTGCACCCATAAAACAAATTGTTCATCGCCGATGCCGAATTTATGCCTGCAGAATTTATTTCCAGCTACTGAATTTAGTGAGAAAAATAAAAAAAACCCGAAATGAACAAACAAAGACACAAAAAACGTCACAAAGCTTTAAACAAAAGCTCGGTGAAAACTGAGGACCTGCAGTGTTTACTTGCATAGCAACATGGACGTCTGAATGAACAGTTTTGGCACGTACGTGAAATCTTTTCTCTTTACAGAACGACAATAATTACACACATTCAAGTCTGGATTCAAGTGTTAGTTCCCTGATTCCCGCCCATGAGAAAGACGATAAAGGTCGAGTTCACCACGCTGGTACGGGCGTTTTGTTTCTCTGTACGAGCGTTCCCAGGATAGACAATACTGATCAGCTTTTGGTCAGAGTTTGGTCAACATTCTTATAGATTGTTATAGAGACCCAGACGACGCCTCTTCGATTGGAAGAGAAATAAATTAGAAAATTAAGGGCTGGGTGATGGATGTGTACACGGAATTAAGAATGTTAAGGTCAAGGATGAGTTAGTTTGGCAATCGAAGGTCAATAAAGAAGAGACTTACAGAATAATAAACAGAATCAGACTGGCACTGGAGGAACGGACTCTCGGCTGGACAGAACAGTAAATGAGAAGTATTATTTTAATAACCCAGCTCTTATTAACCGACAGTATCAAGTATCACGATGTGAATTGTGATGTTCTTTTGACACACACACACACACACATAAAACAATCCCAACCACCAACACAAGTTTAGTCATACAGTAGGAAGTTAAGACTCCTCGCACCATTCCTACGAATAAATAAACAGACCCCACAAAACCCAACCAGATTCCCCATAACGCTTCTGACTGACCAGAGTAAAAAGTCCATGTGAAGCTCCGACAAGCTCCACCTACAGTCTGGGTCTGAACGGTCACGAGTGCTTCGAGCTCGCTGATCCGGGTTTAGCCACAAGGTGACGAGCAAGAATCAACAATCGTGTTCCCGGGGGTGTTCACGGCGCACTTTTAGAACCTTTCTCATCTGAACTGCACGACTCCTGGTTCCCGTCTGCAGGGGGCGTAGTGCAGCCCGACTGGAATGCAGCGTCAGGAGTCCGGCTTTCGGTCTCCGGCGGGTCCGTTCCTTCCAGCACCAGGCGGATGGTCGGTCTCTCTGACTCGGTTTCCTCCAGTTCATTTTCCTTGACGAGGCGGAACTTGATGTTCAGCTTCTCTTTCTTTTCTGATAAAAGAGACATTTTGCATTTAGCAGGTTTGTTTGTTTGTTTGTTGTTGTTGTTTTGCCCTGGTTCTTTGTTCTATTTTGTTTTGTTTGCTTGGCTTTATAAAATTATATTTATTGTTGATCTATGCTCGTTCATATAAAGTGACATAAATTACAGTTACAGTAAATTACAGTTAAAGTCTGAGCACTTGCGGCTTGCGTAACACTTAACGGCAACCTGCCAGCAGTGGGATTTGAACCCGTGACCTTCTGCTTACTAGTCCAGTACTTAAACCTCTAGGCTAAGTGGCTAAGTCCCGGGTTCCATTCACAGGAAAGGTTACTTTCTTTGTGGAGTTTGCATGTCCTCGTGTTTGATGGGTTTCTTCCCACAATCCAAAGACATGCAGTCAGGTCCGCTGGATATACTGATATTGTCGTGTGTGTGTGTGTGTGTTTATCTAACACTAAACTTGTACACACTGGATCATAAGCTCATTATAAAGTGACTCACTTTCCTTTCCCTTTTGAAAATGATTTAACAGAGTGTCCACAAGGGGGCGACATTGTTTGTAGGATAACACAGCACACTCTTTAATCAAGAGAACTTGTTTGTTTTTGTTCGTTTGTTTAACGCCACATTAACACATTAATCATATTCATGGCAGGATCATTCAGTCTTTATACTTGTGTACAGGTTGTCGTTCTAATTCTGTCGTGCAGATATCCAGATGTTTATTTCTAGCATTAATTTTAATAATTTTTAATACGTTTAGCATCACAGTCCGAGTTCGATATCGATTTAGTTGATTAATCCAGTGTTTGTTTGTAATTTTAGTATTTTTTTGGGTACCTTTTCCAAGCTCTCTCTCTTTAGGCAGCAGGAGGACGTCCACATTGTGAAATTCCTCCAGAGCAGTGGTTAGAAAAGCCCCTTCGTTACTGAACAGGAAGACCAGCGGTATGATGATGTCCGGTGTTGAGTCTCCATCACCAACCATCTGGAACAGCGGCGTCTTCGAACTGCTGCTGTCCTCCGTCTGGTCTGGAAATAAAAGAAACAAATCGTTAAACATCTTATAAAAAAATAAACAGAGAAGAAAATGCCAGGTCTGATCTTACATGTTTTTATTTATTTATTATAAACCTAACTATATTCAGACCCCTACCTATTATAAATCCATCTTTATATATAACACACCTCTATTCAGAATCCACCTCCATTCGTAATACATCTATTCTAAATCCACCTCTATTCATAACACAACTCTATTCTAAAGCTACTTCTATTCATGGTACACCTGTAAATGCATCAACTCTATTCCTAAACCATCTGTATTCATAATACACCTCTATTATAAATCCACCTCCATTCATACTACACCTCTATTTGTGACGGTGCTCTATTATAAATCCACCCCTATTCAGAATACAACTCTATTCAGAATTCATCTAATTTCTAGTCGTCACATATTTACTCTAAATTCACCTCTATTCACAATTCAACTCCATTCTAAATCCACCTCTATTAGTAATACACCTCTATTCGCAGGTGGCGTGCATTAGAACATCAGACCTCAACTTTTTAGTACCAACCGTGGACAAGTTTCGCCTGAAAATTTAATTCCGGTGCGGATAGTGAAAGCTGCAGCAAGATGCTGCTCCCACCTACTGGCGATAGGCGAGAATAACATCCGGAGTGCAATCAGTGTTCATTCACTTCATGTGCGACGCGATAATAAACGATCCCTGTGCACACATGGTCGCTCACCGATAAAGATGACGCCGATGGCTCCGGCGTCCTGGAGTCGACGAGCTTTAGCGGCAAACATGCAGTCTCCTCTGAGAGCCAGGGCAATGTGACCCCGCAGCTCTTCTGCGTTCTCCAAGTTCCCACACGCCGTGTACGGGACGCTCTTTACTATACGACCTTTCACCTGAGAAGAATAAAAGACGCGCCGCTTTAAGAGGGCCGTATTGACGTACGGAGAGTCGTTGCGACTTGGTAACTCACCCCGTGCTCCTGCTTTGTGAGGTCCATGCCGAATTTGGCCGGCCCGGCCGTGAAGACCGTCCTCCCTAAAAATGGTGGGGAGATGAGCTGGACGATGTGTGGCACCACCTCTTCTTCTTCGGGTGTCTGGCTGACCTCAGCCACCAGCTTGACCCTAAACACGCCTTTCTCGGTGTCCTGTGGGGACAGATGTAAACTCACTGACAACACCGAATGGTAAACGAGTCGAATAAATGGACCTTGTGAACGTTACCTGGGTAACAGAGCCACTTCCAGCCGTTACCATGTCTGACAGAGAGATGCCCATGCTTTTTAAGAACTCCAATGGTTCGATGCCGGTGTCATGAAGAGGCAGTTCAAGCACACTAGAATAAATAATAATAATTAAAAAACGATACATAGAAATACAGACACTAAAGAAGGATGTTACGACCAGCTTGAGAGGAAGACAGGATTACCTGATAGAAGAGGTATGGGGTGGTCTTCCCACCCCGGTAAGGTATTTATAACTGTCCCTGATCGTCTTGGCAAAGGAAGGGTTGTTGGGGAACAGGGTTTGAGCGCTAGGACAGGAATATGTAAACATGTCCACCTCACCATTGGCGTCGAGGCCCTTAAAAAGCACAAGACGAGCAGGGTGAGACTAAATCTCTTAGTCTCATGGGTTGGTTCGTGTGCTCCGTACCGTGCTGTTGCCTTGACATGGACTCCGTGCAGTGGACAGAGACACCGGGAGCAGATGGGCCTCGGTGGTGAAGACGTAGTCGTCTATATCGAAAGGCAACTGGCTCTTCTCGGAGAAGAGGAGGTAGAGGTACTTAAACATCTCGGCCAAAAAAAACGAGTCCATCCTGGAAATGAGGAACCATCATAAACCACCTGTATTCGTAATCCACCTGTATTCTTATCCTTTAGCAGTAAGGACACAGTAAGAGTACTAACTAATGAACCAGACTGAGAGACTCAGGTGTAGCAGAGCTCTCATTAATAATGCCCCTGACGTTTCTCTGAGAGACTGTTCTGTTCCTTACCTGTCCTCGTGGGTCCCCGTCCTTACGTCCTGCACTGCAGCGAAGCCACAGGGGACACGGGCGTGCGTGTTCAGCTTTTCCACTATAGACTGTCCCACTTTGAGGTAATGCGGGTCACCTGTAGCCTGTGAGATCGAAACGACTCCTTTCAGCTTGATTAATATCATAAAGCATTAAGGATAAAAATAAGGATTAAAAGTGTGTTCAAAAGGAAAATGTTAAGTCGTACCTTGTAAAGAAAGTAAGTGCTCTCGGCAAACTCTGGCCGTAGCGGGTGCTGACCCCAGTGAACTCTGAACTCTGTGGTGAAAGCCTGGAAGAAAAAAAGAAGCTGATAATGACTGATAATGTAGAATAAACTAATGAAAGGAAAATCAAGAAGCTTTGTGTGGTTCTTTAAGTGAACAACGGTATCACATCGATCGCCAAAGGAAGCCTTCTAGAACAATTTATGCAGCGTGAATGTAAAATACAGACAGTAATACAATTAAACTCTCAAAAAAGGTTCGTTCGGTTTTATTTTGGGTCTTTATTAACCGACAGATAGAATCAGATTTCAACGTACAGCCGATGAAATGCCGTCAGCATCTAGCAAGACAGAAGGGTTGAGCTTGGAATGCAAAAAGACGCCGATTATTTACATGTTTCGCAACTGAGAACTACCTCGGGAAGAAACTTGTGCTGTTTGGTGACTTGATAAAGCATCTCGTGGGTCTCTATGGCAGGTTTTAGGTCGCCTCTGAGAACCTGAGTGCAAAAAAAAAAACACATGCAAGGAATTTAAACCAATCAATACATCGACCAAGCATAACATTATGACCATTAATGACGGAAAACATGAATAACGATGATAACTATGACCTGTTACCACGACTACTGTAGCTCAGATTGTAAACGTCTTATGAACCAGATTTTATTGAAAATGTGTCATAAGCAAAGTCCAGATCTGTGGATGATTGTTTTGGGTTGAGTCTGGAGATGAGTTTCCTTCCACAGACGATGTTTTTTTCCACTTAAGTCGCGTCCCTTTGAACCACCGGTGAGTGATTCATAGGGGTGTGTGGTGATCGTAATGTTATGACTGATCTGTGTTATTATTCATCGTTAATAAATCAGTAATAAAAGATGTTTAGTGACGAAGGCGCCTGTGCGGGTGCAGACCTGCAGTCCGGGGAAGAACGCCTGCAGGGAGTCCATCCAGCCGCGTACGTTGATTGTGGGGTTGTGCATGTGGACACTGAGCAGCAGAGGTGGCTGACTGATGTACTTCATTATGGCACTGTAGTGCTGTTACACACACACACACACAACTAGTTTCATTCTCTTCACAATCAGATAGTTACTGTACGCTTTCTGTCTTAAGCTACTTCACTTCTGCAACACACACACACACACTCAACATGACATTTCATACATGCTGGACTTTTTCTTTTGTCTGTACACACTATCCACGTGTATGTAATCCACACTGTACTGACGACAATCGGACCAGAAATGGTGAATCCTCGAGTTCTGTAGTGTGTCATGTCCTGGTGGGGAGGTTTAGCTGATGATGGGTGGTAATACAAATCAGGTTGTTATGACATCACAACACCACGGAAGTCAACACATCAAAATATTTGTAACGATAATTTATAGAAGACGGACTTGATTTGAACTCGGAGTGTTTCTAGTAGAGCGCAGTAGAGCAGCAAACACACAAAAGAGTGAATTTTAGGTTACAATACGAATATCACTATGATACAAATATAGAATCGATACACAAAATTCATGATGCCTACTGTATTGAATCTTTCAAGGTACACGTTGTCTCCTAGCAGTATGTAGGCCTTCATTAAGTACTCATAATAAGAGTCGATTCCGGCACCCACGCCACTGTCTGTAACAACAAAGTAAAGTAAACAAAGTATATTTATTTATTTAATTGTTTGTTTTGATTTTTTTTATGCATTTTATATTTTCTCCTTTCTCTCCTGATTCAGTGTTACCACTTATTCTTACTATAAGGTTCAAGATGGAGATATTCGGATTCACCCGCTGGCTTTTTTTCATCCTTCCTAATTCTAAACAAACACCTGAGCCTGAGGTCGTCATCGTTTGAACGGCGTCACGGCAACTCGATTCCCGTTCAGTTGGATTTCTGTGTGGAGACGTGCGTGTTCTCAACCGTCTCTGTGTGGGTTTAGCAGGTTCAATCCCACGGTCCAAAAACATGCAAATTACGTGTTACTATGACGCGAATCGTATGACTTAAACTTGCGTGAAAAAAGTGACGTCGCATGTTGTTTGATGCTTAGCGGCACGGCAACCGCTGTGGCTTCAGATGTATCTTAAGATGTCAGTCTAGTTTCTTTTACTTTCTATTTATTTTGGTTTAAATGTCATTTGGAAGTCTGATTTTTGTCAGGAATCTGATCAGCAGATTGTTTCTCTGTCGCTCTCTGTACTGTAGAACTCAGTTCTGACGATTTTCTTCCCTTCATAAGACGACAGACGTGTTTTGCTGAAGTATTTGATCCATAGAATGAGCGAGTTTGATTCGTTTCCGATGTCGGATCCCAGAAACTCACCCCGACGGACCCAATCTCCATTATGGATGTTGATGACCGTGCCCACCAGGTTGCTTCCTCTTTGTCTCTTCTCCCAGAGGACATCAAGAGCTCTGCGAGCATGTTCCTGGAAAAAGAAAACAGAAAAATAAAAAGGCACTCTTGTGGTGGCTTGAGTCGTCATTTTCTTTTTATTGTTCTGCATCCAGGTTATAATTTACCACCCAAAATAGCGGCGAATCAGAACGAATGTCGAATCGTAAACGTAACATCGTAAATGATCGTTTGTGATGGCTATAGTGCTCCCCCTGGTGGTCTGCTTCACTACTTCACTTCGTTTGAAACGTCTACGTGTAGTTAGAACAATTATGGAGTAGAAAGTAATCTCGCCGTCATACCTCGAACACAGAATCTCCCGAGAGTCGGCTGAGCGCTGCAAACTCCAGGATCATGGTACCGGCGCAGGCGGTGCAGGTGTCGGTCTCCTGGCCTGTTCGAGACTGAGGGTTCGAAACCCCGTAGCGTAAATTCACCTAAAGAAAAAAAACAAAACATAAAAACTATTCTGATTGTTGTGGTGTGGATGATGAACAGCTGATTCGCTTATTACTTCTATCTTTGCACACTTTTTAAATTCTGGTTACAACTCAGCTGGTACGTGAGATGGCATCACGTCTGAGTGTTTATCAGTTCAGTCTCACACAGCATTTACTCGGTACCACATCCTGACCAAAGTCTGGTCTGGTAATTACTTGTTGACGTAAGAAACGTCTTTTAGTATTTATTGCACTGTTATGACTCTGCACTGTTTATGACAGTAAATACTTAAAACAAGCCCAGCGACACACGAGACACACACAGCAAGCTTACGCTGACCACCACTAGGTGGACTGATGAGCCTCCGGTTCGACCGTTCATCTTGCCGTGCAGCGAAAATCGAAATGAAATGAGGATTTATTTGTCACGTACACGAGTCGTACAAGTGAGATACTTTAATAAGTGCTCAGCCACAACATAATGTAAAAGTCCTACACCAACATTAAAGAATATAAGAAACTTGCATGAACTGCTCATTACGACTCTCCATCGCTCCGTGTATTACTCAGGAACATGTCACTACCAGGTCCTAAGATGGGTCTTGCGGGTTTGAATGCGTCTATCTAATTAGCGTTACAAATGCGTTTGCTTTCCGCCGCGTTCTTGATTACCCGTGGATAAGGAAGGCCACTGGTGGTGTTAAAGGCGGGCAGTAAACGACGTCCCAGATCTTTGGCCATGTGGAGCAGCTCGTCTCTGTACCACAGCATCCTTTCTCCTCGCTGCTTAAGTAAATCAGCCATCACGTGCGCCCCCAGCAATCCCCTAAACACAACGAGAAGCGTTTCAGACCGATGCACAATAAACAAAAGAAACGCCTGGATAAAATGGACGCACACACCCCAACCCTTGGGGCCCCATTACAAACAATCCGTGTCAACAACAACAACAACAACCGTGATCTATTATTAATGTTTCGGTGACTGTACACACACCATCATGTTTTAATGTTCGGAAAGATGTCTACAAACTAGATGCCTTCTCACAGATAAATTACCGGAGATATACTCAAGTTAAATATAAGAATAAAGGCGTGCGTACGTACCCGAGCACCCGGATATTGGTCTCAAATACGGACACGACCACGTCATTGTCCAGTTTAACATCCGCGACGGTCTTCTTCACGGCCTCCTCGAAGTCCTCCAGTCTGTTCAGCAGCTGCGAACAAGAACATCGAACTCAAAGCTCAAAGACGACGACGACGGTGACACAATAAGGGAGTTGTGAAGGGAAACGGACGTGTCCAGGATCGATGTTCTCCGTATGTAAGATGATAGACTCACCACCAGTGTATCTAAGGTGTCGATCAGTGTCAGAGAAAACCTGTCACAGGGAGAAATATATATAAAGGACTAAGATAATAAAGTTCTAATAAAAATGTGGCTTCATTTCTCAATTGAAGCGACAATTTTTACACCAAATGACGATAGATTTACAGACCACATGCGCCAAAAACAAACAAACTAGTGGGACAAGTGCTCCACACGACATCGGACAGTAACCCGTGTTTTTTGGGGGGGGGAACCTAAACTATCCTAGAGTCTCTTTTAAGGCAGATGAGACCAATACAAGATTCTTCTCACATATTTCATGAATACAAGCTAAAGTGTGTGTTGTTGTTACTGGGATCTGGGTAATTGGGAGCAGTGATGTTTTTTTAGTTACAAGTATTCTATGATGTAATAAATGTTTCCATGGTTACAGCCGCGTTCTCATTACTGATAGTAAAATTTCCTTTCCTTACTAAAAAGTTCCGTAATTGAAGCTGCTTTTGATCCGAGGCTCTTTCAGACAGGAAGTGTGACTGCACGCGTCGTCTATAGGGGTACATTGGTAGTAATCAAGGCACTGAATTAGTAATCAAAAGGTGGCAGGTTCAAGCCCCACCAAAGCCCGGATGTCACTCTCACAGTTCTTCAAGTCGTATTACATACAAATACACCGTGTAATGTGGTCAGCAGTAGCCTAGTGGTTAGGATACAAGACTAGTAATACGGAGGACACAAGTAATACTTTATACCTCACACATCATTACTACGTTGTTGCTGTTGGGCCCTGGAGCAAAGTTAACCCAAACCCTCAACCGCTCATGTGAGCCATTAGTGCATTATGATAAAGGCATGTGATAAATAGCCGTAGAGTTTATAGACAGCGAGACTCACTTTCCCAGAGAGTCGTCGATGTCTCCCCGAGTGGGTTCCAGGCCCCGGACTCTCCCTCGGCAGCTCAGCGGCATCAGCTCATCAGCTGGGTACGCATATTTCTGGAACACAGACCCCCGCAAACACATGAGAAATGATATAAAGAAATGATATTGAAGCCTTGGCTCGGACTTACCATGTAACTGCCGTACGCGTGATCAAACATCTCCAGAATTTGTTCCCTGGAACAAAGAAAATTAATTCAACTCAGCGAGGAAGATCAAGATCGATACCACCGATACTAGAACGTTTAATTCCTTACGATAGAAACAACATCTAATGACTAGATCATTAGGATTCGCCTTATTTTATGTGTGTGAGTGTGTGGTTAATGTTGCGTGTATTTGCTGTATAACATTTAATAACGACTCCGAGCAAAACTTCCCGGGTTGCTTCAATGCTTTCTGTGCCCCAAACGTCTGCGTGGGTTTACTACGGGTGCTCCGGTTTCCTTCCACCACCAAAAACAACATGATCACAAGAACACAGTCCAGATTAACGATGCCAGAATGTCCATGAGTGTGTTTAGGGGTTGTACGGTATCGTTTAGTAATTGTGTAAACGTTGTATATATTGCTTAGCTGTCTATGTGATGTTAGTAGTAAAAATAAGAGGTAAGCGGTTGTGTAGTCACAATGTGGTTCATGTTTGCAGGTGCTTGTGGGGAAACAGACGCGCACAACACTAACACACACACACACACACACACCTGCATTAACGTCCTGTTTCTGAAAGGCTGTTGCAAAGGTACTTTTATTCGTTGATTTATTCAGCTTCTAACATCATGTTTTATAAACTCATCACAAATTTAATCAACACACACACACACACGGACAATCTTTGTAACTTCAATTTGCCACACTCGCATGTTTTTGGACTGTGGGAGGAAAATCAAATTGTCTTGTATGTGAGGTAATGTACTTTTAAGACAATTATTTATCTTTTACTGTCAGGTTCATCATACACACAAGTCATGGATCAAACAAACTCATGGATCATTTTTGTATCTTCAATTTGCCTTACCTGCATGTTTTTGGCTGTGGGAGGAAACCAGAGCGCCCCGAGTAATCCCACGAATCGAACCCGGGACTTCGTATTTACTATTTTAATTTCAGACACGATTTTAGATCTCCAAATCACCCGCTCGCACGTCTTTGTATCGCGAGAGGAAGCCGGAGCACCCGGAGGAAACCCAGACAGACACTGAGAGGATCTACAGGAGGGGAATCGATCCTTTTTTTAAAAAAAATTCTACAGACTGTAATAATGCAGCAATAACGATGAAATTGTTTCATATGCAGACTAATCATTTTGACTTCTGGTTACCGACAGCAACGCTGATTAGTTGGTTTAAGTGCCACTTAAATGACATCACAGCGGCAACTAATCATTTCCTGCTCACAACACACGGTGTACGTCGGCTCTGGCTTCCGGGTGTAGATTCAAAGCTTTCTGTCCAGAGTTTGCATGTTCTCCCCGTGTCTGTGTAGGTTTCCTCATAGTACTCTGGTTTCCGACCATGGTCAAAAGACATGCAGATAGGTTAACAGAAGACACTGAATTTGTCCTGTGTGTGTGTGTGTGTGTGTTCCAACTGTGACCCTAAACAGGACTGAGCGCTGGTAACACTAAATAATGGATGGATATTAAGAGATTTTATCTGTTTGCATTACACAGGCGAGACACAGCGCCCCCTTCTGTTAAACGAGTAATTAAATTTCTTTCTTTTTTTAAGTACTCACAGTTACTTTTTACTCGTGTTGATTTTTATACTACAAACTTTACTCAACATCGAGTACTTTACTTGAACACAGCACTTTAATACTTCTTTTTGAAGGGACATGGAAGCCAGAGACGTTTCCAATTGTTTATTTGTTGTGATGTATTGTGTTGATTTCATTTACATCGTAAATACTTTGAAGCCAATAAAACATTTAATCAAAACTTGTGTTGCTTTAAAAATACGACGTCTTATTATGTGAATGAAAGACATTCTGTCTTCACCTATCACAGCCATCGTACGTGGGCTGAGATTCGAACCGCCAACCTTTCGAGTGACATTCCAAAGCACTACCCCAACAAAATTTGTAGAAGAAAACTAAACACTGTACGTGACGTGTCGTGAAACATGATGGTGGTAGTCTTATACACCCGGGAGAATAGAAGATGTTATAGTCGTTAATGTCGTTACATCCACGTCTGGCACTTAGAAGCCTCAAAAGGTGCAGGGTTTTGTATGTTCTCCTTGTATTTGCATATGCAAATTCCAGATCCAAAGTATGATGGAGAGGAAGAGAGACAAGATGCTGGAATCTCACCTGATGTTGGACTTCTCTTCAGCAGACATGGTTGGAACATCCTGAGCAGCAGAAATGCAAAACAAACTGCCCCAGAAATAGAACAAAACTACCAGCAGCACCATAGTTCTGATTATAATCCACTTCTCTACTACTAACAACCACTCTCTCTCTTAATTATAACTCCTGTGTGTGTGTGTGTGTGTGTGTGTGTGTGTGTGTGTGTTACAGGCCAACAAAGAGACAGCTGTGTGTCTGAGGGAGCATCACAGTGATGTTACCGGCTAGCTGAGCTCCTGTAAGAACCTGTAATGTTTCAGCTCTCCTGCTGAACATGTTGACATTTTACACGTTTTACTTCTAGAACCGTGAACCAATAAAACCACAAGTTCAATCCAACCCGCCTCCCAGTTCACACCAGTCCGACCAGCTAGGCTGCTAACACAGTTAGCACGGTTAGCAATAGCTAAGCTAAGCGTCATATCATAACAAGTTACACCAACAGCGATTCAAACAGCTTCGGACATCAATGTCAGATCAAAACGACTCTATTTACCCGAGACTTCCATTAATTTGGCTTCAGTTTTGACCATTTGATGTTAAAATACGTGTCGCCAGAGTCTCCAAACGTACGTACAGTTCTGCGTATGAAAATCATTCAGGCCGCGTCCCAAATGCCACTCGACTAGACGACTGTACATTCAAGTTCACTCGATGAGGGTATATTTTACACGACGAGAATCCCCAGAAAATCTCATTTTTTGGGGTCAAAGACACAACACAACGACGCACAGAGAGTTTTTTTAAACTGTGTACAGAAGAATTCATTTTTTTTTATCAGAAACGTTTATTTAACGTTTAGGAATCGTTCCGCCTTAATAGTGTGCCTATCGAGTAAAAAAAGGTGTGATTTGAGACGCGACCCTCGTATTTACATAGAGCCCCGCCCCCCCTCCCAAAAAAATGACGTTAGATAGAAACGATAAATCAAAGACACGTTTCTTTTTCAAACAAAGTCTTAACATTTCAGTACGATAAATATAATATATTATGTTTATAAACATAAAACGTGTCCTAAGTCCTAAAACGTGTAATTATCGTGTCATTACTCGTTAATAACGTTGGAATAGATGTCTGGCGGCGGCTACTCATTTTCACTAAGTTGTCATCGTCATACATTCAAGTGCCGCTAAATTATAAGTGAATAACAGTTCCCGACCTGAAGGTTTTACTTCATAAATGATTTACACACACACGTGGTGCTCATGCTTCTTTTCTTTTTATTTAAATATAAGATTTCCTCTACTTGTATATTTTATTATTTAATATGTGTGCATAAATAAATGTGCAATATATTTGACATGATACATTCGAGTCAAAGCTTAAAACTATTTTGACACATTAAGTTAGTTTTATCTAATTTATTAGGATGGCAATTTAATAAGATGACATTTAAACTGCATTTTAATTATAAATATTGTAATAATTTCATTCTGGCTGCCCTGGAGATGTTTTATATTCTTTTTTCTATTCTGAAACCCAAATGTTTTTATATTATTGTATTGTTAAAACATCTGTATACGTTTATCATGTTAAAGCATATCCAAATATTAAATGGCATTGTTGTGGTGTTTTTTTTCTTATTTATTTCGAACATTCAGTCACATTACGTTCGCATGCGATGGACGTACGCCTCGTCGTTAAGAGTTACTAATTCGCGATTCGGGGGGGCACTTGAATATAGCACGAGTGTCACATGATTAAATAGGATGGTTTAAAATAGTTACACTGAGCCCTAGATAGGGTCTAGGTAGTGCATTTCTTTTACTGTAATGTAGTGCGCATCTTTAGGGCCTATGGAGGTTTATTGAAATTCACCTTCTTCAATATTTAGTAAGCGCAGTCGTTGTTATGATTAGTACAATGAGTTCATGCGATACAGACTGGGACAGACTGTCTGCATGGACTGGGACGCTTTACTGGGACGTTTGCATGGTTTATATTAATAAAAAATAACTTTATTATATTTATAACATGCTTTACTTGCATGAACACGTTGCTGAGCTCATATAACGGTGTGTTATTTATAATGTAACGACCAGGCAGTTGGACTAAATGTTAAAAGTGTAAATAATAAAATAACTGGATTATATAAACTATTCTGTTCATTAAAAAAAGATTCGTAAAAGTCTTTTTGAAGGTAAGTCAGTTTGTGTTATTTGGGTCTAGGGCTTGGCGATATGATATAGAAATCATATCGCGATATTTGTATGAGTAAAATAAAATATCGCCATTCTTGAATTATAATGTTTAAAGTTTGTGCAACTTACACGTCATTTCTTTACTGAATAACACATTTGTCCAAATGTTCATGCATTGTTTTTCTTTTCTTTTAAAAAACCGTATAAAACCGACTTATTTGATGTTAAATATATTGCATTTATAAACCCCGAGCGTTAGTCTATTAGTCCCAGTCTTGTTCCTTTTGTATCTTGAACAGGCTCCAGCATTGATGTGTTTGCAATTCGGAATGATATTTGCACAGCCGGACGATTTTCATCCCAAATGTGTCTTATGCTGGGTACCGAAGTTCTGAATCCCAATAGAAAAACTGGTCAACTTTATTTCTATAGCACTTTTTCCAATAGATTTTGTCTCAAAGCTACTTTACAAAAAACAGGACGAACAGAAACCCCTGTTGAGCAAGCCGAGGGCGACTGTGGCAAGGAAAAACTCCCGGAAAAAAATAGGAAGAAACCTTGAGAGGAACCAGACTCAACAGGGCCCGGCGTTCTTGGGATTGGTCGTATTGTGTCCTGAAACACACACCAATCATGGATCTCGAGGATCTCAAGGTGTTGGTTCATCGCCATATTAAAAGTAATGGTTTGAGAATGTCTACATACTTTTGACCATAGACCTGTACAGATGTATGAACATCTGTAAACTCGACTTCTATAAGAAGTAGCTGATTACTTTTACACCATCACTAAGTGTAAAATCCTGTGATAGAATCGAACGTTCGTATGATCTGGTTTGTACCTCGTAAACTCGCTTAAACCTTGACGTCTGTACAGATTTGTTAAAAGTAAATACAAGATAAAAAAGTTCCTGATAAACTCTTCCAGCTTGGTTTAACCGTGTTTGCTGGGGAAACTCGTTTGTTTTGTAGCTACATTCGATCTTTTTCACTTTTGTTTAGTTTTTGGCTGCAGATCAAGAATCATTTCCTAATTCTAATAAAAATCGTGGTTCGGTGATGTATCAAACTGCTTTGCTAACATTTGTATAATCGCTTATGTAAATTAATCAGTATAGGGTTTCAAAGTATTGGGTTTGTTGGCCTGGTTTGGCACAGATGAATTCGAGTAGCTTGTAGAGAAGCTGGAGTTTTTTTTAACTTCTCATTTTTATACTTCTGTCTGTTTTGTTTTTTTTAGATGCAGATGCATTTTGAAGTTTCCAACAGTGTTACGCTGCTCTTCGACTTCTGGAATGTGGACGGACCTGGAGGTACACAAGAATCCCAAACTATACCCCGCTATCAGTCCGAGATTATGCGCTCTGTTTTGACTAGGATTTTGTTTTGCGTTTGTTTGATTAATAGCCTGCGTTTGTGAATCCAACCGTTTGTTGTGTAAGAACTTGCAAGTGATGATGTAGTAACTTGTTAACTCTGTTGAGAAATCTGCTTGTACTATTGATCGTATTGAGACGTAGATTTCGATTTCGATTGACACGCTCTTCAGGACTGTAAAAGGAAGTGGTTATTTCGACGACGACGATGACGTGTATGTTAAGCTGCTGTATGAAGTGGTCGGATCGAGCAACAACCACCACTAACGTCTTGAATCGAGCAAGAACAAAAACATTTCGGGTTCCCAACACACTCATTATTAAACACTGTTTCATCTTCAGTGTCTTGCAAGCATCAGATTCTATTTATATTTCGCAGATATATAAGATAATAAAGATTTTAGAGAATATCGGTGGTTTTGAAGCCTACATACGCAATAAATGAAATTAAAAGTCGTAGTTCTCTGTGCAAGCGGACCTCGACCATCACATCATGACATTTTCAGCATTTAACAGACGCTTTTATCCAAAGCGACGTACAATTACAATGGGACACTATTGACAGGGCAACTTAGTGGTAGTGGGGTTTGAATCGGCGCCTAAGATAACTAGGAAAGATGTGAAAGAGTTGTTATTGCCTCCTATCACCACTAAGTGGGAGCAGAATTTCATAAAATAATTCAGGCAATTAGATAATTTCAGTAATTGGTAAAATGGTCTTGTGGTGCAAGAAAGATTCTGTCAGAACGAAGAACTGAACAACTTTAAGCTGTAAACTTGTTTTATGATGTAAAGGCAAATAATGACTTTGCATGTCTCAATTATAACAGAAGAAACAACTGCCAGTCACCATTTTATTACGTTGCAACTGAAGCGGCGACTTTGACCCGCATTATTTGGTTGGTTGTCCTACAAACTTAATTACCAATAAAATGTTGATTAAAACTAGAGCTGTACGATACTGGATCAAACTGACATTGCGATATTTTCTCGGCCTCCCATACATTTTTCGATCGTGAGATTTGAACCCCTCCCCGCCCCCCTGTCTGTTTACAGGAATGTTCTTGTCTGTCTTGGTGGTTCTGCTGCTCACCGTCCTGTACGAGCTCCTCAAGGTGTGGACCATCAACCTGGCAAAGCGATCGGAACATCTGGTCTCGTCCGTCGGCATGACATTAAACCCAGTGATGGAGCGCTCCGAGAGCACCTCATCGATCGCCACCGCCCCGTCCGAAACGTCTCTGGGATCTCCGGTGAACTCGGCGACATCTGGATCCCTCACGCACCTCCAAAACCGGTACCGACCTACTGTACTTAAGTTAGAGTACGATTCCCTTAATGACTTCACTCATGTGGTACGAGTGAAACGTTACACGTTAAACACACACACATAACATCGCTCACACACTGAGTGAATACACTAAACACCTGAACAGATTATAAATAAATTAGTGAGTAATTACAGGCGAAGTCATTCTTGATTATACGGCAATATAGCACCTAAAATCATGTAAATGTACAATAAATAAGAAATAAATAGCAGATAAAATCATATTAATGTACATACAGTAGTTCTGATCTCTACTGTCATGATACGTTGCTCAGATTAGATACACACGGTAACGTTTATTTACCTTATTAACCAGATATTATTATTAACATCATATTAACCAGATATAATTGAAAATGCATCATAAACAAAGGAACCCGGGATGGTAATAGTGTTGGTGTGTGTGTTCCCATTGCAGCTGGATTCTTCGTGGTGTCCTGACAGGACTGCACATCATGCAGGTGGTCCTGGGGTACATGCTGATGCTCTGTGTGATGTCCTACAACATCTGGATCTTCCTGGGTGTTGTCGTCGGGTCGTTGCTGGGCTACTTTTTGGCTTTTCCTTTACTGGACTTCTACATGAAACGATGATGATGATGATGATGATGATGATGATGATGAGAGGCGACGTTGGTGGTCCTGGATTTGAACAGGGCTAGTTATGAATGGGGATGTATTTATTTGACCAGAGGGGTAGAACAGCTGGCTCATGGTGTACACAGCGAGGTGTTGTGAGCAATACTACAACCTTACTGAACACCGTATCTGTGTTCAGGCCTCGATCTCAGACCTCTGATACCGTATCCAAACACATCACTTGCTGCTGGTGTGTGTGTTCAAGGTCGGAGCAATGTCAGTGAGCCGCGTTTCTGTTGCCCAGTGACATCCATGATGCATCAGAACACATGATCAACACGCTTCACTCTTCCTCTAGTGTCTGAAGATCATGTGACCTTGTGCTGAAGTTCACCAGCAATAGATGTCGAACTCGTTCATTCTGAGTGTGTGTGTGTGTGTGTGTGTGTGTGTGTATACTATATGGCCAGAAGTATGTGGACACTTTTAGTTGTTTGATAGCATTTGTTTGTTTAGTCAGGCGAGTAAAGTGTTTTGCACTCGCTGCCTCACAGCAAGAAGACCGTATGGGTTTCCTCCTACAGTACAAAGACATGCAGGTAAGGCAAACGGCCATCAGACAGGTTTAATAGACACACAGGTCGCGTTTTATTTATTTATTTATTGAGCATTTTAATGGCATGTTCTCAAACGTTCATTCATTCATCACACAAGATTTCGAACGACACACACAAGTCACACCAAACACACTCATGGACAATTTGGTCTCTTCGGTTTGCCTTTCCTGCATATTTTTGGACTGTGGGAGAAAACCAGAGTACTTGGAATAACCCCCCTGGTAACAATAGATTATGGGTGGGGGAGGGTGGCTTTCTGTTTCCGTTGGGTGCTCCAGTTTTCTCCCACAGTCCAAAAACATGCATGTAAGGCAGATACGAAATTGCCTCTGAGTGTGTTCGATGTGACTCGTGTATTGAATGACGTGTATTTCAGTCATGAATGTTACTTTAAAATGTGTAAAACACAACGTTAATAAATAAATAAACAATTTTATTATCAGGTGTCCACAAACTTCCGGCCGTCATGAGTACAGACGAGGCAAATGATTGTTTTTAAAAATAACTAATCCTACTGAATGGCTTTAGTTACGTTTACTACTCATTAATATTTGAATGAATCTTTTGGTGTTTTCCTTTTTTGCAATGTAAATAAAATCGATGAAATTTTCTTGTTTACTGTTTACTTGTTTACAAATTCAACTCAAATGACACACAAAAGGAACCAATCGTGACCGATCCCATAGAAACAAACACCTGATTACAACAGAAAGTGTAACAAATTTAGATTATAAGCGTTCGGTTGAGCAGATTATTGCAGGTTTTGCATTTTTCAGGATCTTTTGTGATCACTTCGGATCTGTAGAACCTCAAATTTCTCATCAGTCATCAGGATCCCAACACACTTTAAATAATAAAGTTTCTGTCAACTTGAACCTGTTCTGCTAGTTTCCCTTGATTTATAATAATTATTTCTACTCCAACTGGTCCTACGAGAAGCCGGTGCTTGCAAGAAGTTCTTCGGTACTCGATCTCACGTTGTGATTTGGCGTCACTAAACATTTCTCGCAGATATTATTCTAATAAATCTTATTTTAATGCCAAATATGGAAATGTAACGGTCAGTTCTCGAACCATCGACCCACCAGGACACGGCGGCCTTCCAAATGCTTGCTTGGATTGAAATAAAACTACAAATGAAAGAAAAATGTGAACCAAACATTTCCAGTTATCTGTTATTTATTACTTGTTACCAAGGGAACAAGGGCACAACAATTAGAAGAAAAATAAAACTCCTAGTCATATACAGAAAATAAATAAATATTAAAAGTAAAATGTTCACACTGAAAGGAAGACGATTTGTAGCTTTAGAATCTGGAAGTTTTTAGGCTGTATTTTACACAACATCGAAGCTAAAAAAAAAAAGGAGAAGTTGCTAAAACGTCGGTCATCATAAAATTCCAGGATTTCATCACCTGGACAGGAAAAATAACCGAGTCCCACAATGAGCCCCTGTCTCGCTTCATTCCTTGTCGAGAAGAAAAAAAGATCTGGCATCTACTGTAAAGCTTTGGGATACGATTTCTTGAGGTCTGATGATTGAAAAACAAAACATGCATGTTGGGTTATAGAAGTTTGACGTATGGCACACGATTAAAGCCCGGTCGCGGTGGCGGGTTCTAGTCTTTAGTCATGTCTACGGTCATGAATGACGACGAGCCTAATTACAGTAACTGAAAATATCTTACATCAAGTGTTACTTCATAAACACACCAAGGACTAAATTTATAGCGTATATAGGAGCTGGATTAAAAGCAGTTGATAAATATAGCAATTTAACCCAAATATTTCATCTCTCCCCATTTCCACCTTCATTACAAACACAAATGATTTGTTCATGGAATATTTTCCTCTAGTCTTCTGGAACTCGTAGTGAAAGGAGCCGACACAAAGCACAGCACTTTTGACCGTGAGTAACCATCCTGCCCGTAGAGGTCGCTGCTCTGACAACATGAAGGTTCCATTTGTGTTGGAAGCCAGTACATGAAACACTTTTCACTGACCTGCCTCAGGAAAACTATGATGTTTGTTTCGTGATGCCCTCAAAGCAGATTCATCCATGGTGGATGCAGATGCCTCGACCAGCCAGCAGATGTCGCCATCTACACAACATTCCATCCAGCTGATTCCAGCCAGGTATTTCTTTTCATGTCAAAACACCAGATTCAGGTTTTCCATTTATATTGAAGTCTTCCTGGATGCAGATGCCTTGACCAGCCAGCAGAGGCCGCAACTGATCCAACAACGAGGATTCAGAGATGATCTCTTGTTGCTTGTGGGCGCCCAGGTCAGTCAATAGCACAGCTGAGATTCCAGCTTGAGAGCGAATGTGGGTTGAAGGGTTTTACCGCGGTGCCACCATTCGTTCAACAATGCCGTCAAAACCATCGTAGGCCAGCAGAAGACGCTATTAACTCATTATAATTTCAGTAATGGTAATGTCTATGAATTAAAAGGGACTCTATAATAGAGTCACAGTCCTAAAGTGAAGGAGGGAAGGGGGGGATACACCTTTGGATGATGCCACTTCATACGATCAGACCATTTGGTGATGTCAGTAATTTAGAAAGCACATAAAATTATATGAATACGATATTTTAAAAAAATCGGACGGGATAAAGAATTAAAAATACATTTCATAAAACACAGACTGCGCTTTACATCCCTCTATTAAAATAATAACATTTGTCCTAAACTGAGGGACACCTAGTTTGTCGGCTCCCCCCATTCTGGACTTTCCTGCTCCAGTGTCGCCTCCACCTGCTCATTATGCACCGCCTCTCTGGTCTCCATCTTCACACTCATCGAGCATCGCCATTCTCCCCGTTCTCATTGGCCTCGTTGGTGGGAGACTGAAATCCGCTGTCGTCATGGTGCTCCAGACCCAGGTCCTCATCCGAGTCCGAATCGCAGTCCTCGTCTCGGACAGCATTGTCCAGCTCCTCAAGGGCGCTGGCAATGGCGGCGTCCCTTGGCATCAGCTCATTCACGATGGTGATTTCCTTGATCTCGTCTCCGTCCTCCAGGGGCAGCGTCCCATTGGTCAATGCTCCGGCCTCTGTCGAAGGAAGAACCATCTCCAGCACTGGGTTGATGAGCTGGCGGATTTCAAACACATTGTCTGGTGAGGTCGGGGTTCTGGGTTCTGCTGGACTGGCTGGCGGCTTCTGAAGAACCTGCTCCTGGAGAACCTCTGGAGTACTGAGCGGTTTCTCAAGGTTCCTCAGGAGAACGTCCGATGTGCTGACATGTTTCTCAAGGTTTCTCTGGAGAAGGTCTGTAGTGACTGCCGGTGTCTCAAGATGCTCCTGGAGAACATCCGATGTGCTGACCGGTTTCTCAAGGTTTTGGAAAACGTCTGAAGTACTGACCGGTTTCTCAAGGTTCCTCTGGAGAACATCCGATGTGCTGACCGGTTTCTCAAGGTTCCTTTGGAGATCATCCGATGTGCTGACCGGTTTCTCAAGGTTCCTTTGGAAAATGTTTGAAGTGCTGACCGGCTCTTCCAGCTGGCCCGACAGAGTCTCAGTATTAAATACAGCGTCATCTTGATCAAACTCCTCCTGAAGATCAGATGTTTCGGCTCCCCGTTCCATTCTGAGATCTTCACCCATCTGTGCCTCGTTTTCTTCAGGTATCTCCTCCACGCCTGGCATCTCCAGACACGAGCCGTAAGACACCGGCGACAGGCTGTCTGACCTGATCATAGAGACGATCTGTCTGCGGTTCCTTTTCCGTTCCTCTTTGTCGCTGGCTCCGCCGTACTGACCGGCCCAGTCGACCGTATCCCCTTCCAGGAGGTGCAGGTTGGGGTCACTGCTGGTCATCACGATGCTGTCTCTGTACAGGTTGTGTCTCCGCTGGACAGCCGCCTCCTTCACCGCTGCAAAAAATAATAAAGATGATAAACCAGAAGTTATTTAATTAGACATATCAGCCCTTCCGAGGGAAAGCAGTGTCCCAATTGTTTGCCCTTAATGGAATTTTGGTTTGAACCCATCCGAGACACGAACACAATTTCTCTGGATTGTCGGGATGAAAAAAGCAACATAATGTCTCACCCATCATGATGTCCTTGGAGACTGACTGCAGTACGACCTCCTCGAAAATGTTTTCCACCAATATAAAGCGTGAAAAGTCTTCGAAGATGAGCTCCTTAAACTTCGGTAGTTCCTAAAGAGAACACAGAAGCATTTTATTCCAAGAGGTTAATAATAAGCCCACTTCTGATCACTGTACATACGGATCAGAATCAGATATATGTGCATCATATATACATCAGTGATCTACACCGGGGTTACCGAGGCGACCGATGGCGTCGTTACACCAGCTTTAGCGCTTTATTAAGTTAAACTAGCGAAACACGATACGAGAATGATTCTAGAACCCGCACTTCAATTACACACTTTACAACTCCAGCGCCAGTATTTAACATGTTCTCCGACATTCTCAGACACTCTGCTTAAACAGTTCTAGGGGGGAAATGGTCTTTTATTTAGATCTTATTAAGAAGACGAACATCAATTGACGTCGATTCTGTGTGACTTAGATAACGGTTAGCATTACTATTATTATGACTCTAAATTAAACGAACTGGTCATTTAGCAGCTCCAGTGATGATCAAATGAGAAACGTGGACACAGAACAAAACGAGTCGGGTTCAGAACTCATTTATTTACTAAACAACATGATCGAGACCATTTTATAAAAACCATTTTTCGCCAAATATGGGCATAAACAACATGGCGCCGAATATAAAATGACGACACAACGTAATTGACGTGTACATCGCCATGGTTTTCGCCTGCAGTACTGGACACGACCACACGATGACGCGTTTGCTCAGGGAATGATCTACACGTTTATACACTACATGTAAGTGTTCAGAGAAAGTTCAGGTCGAAGTTTTCCCTCATTAAAGTCATCAAGCTTCAAGCTTTTTAAAGTTATTTGATGATTGTTGACAGTGAGTGTAGCTAAAACACCAACCTCGATAATTAAGAAGGGTGTGCAGGTACTTTCGTAAAGTTCTGATGCACCCACAGATTACTGTCTCTAATTAACCTGACCGCAAGTCTTTGGACTTTAGACTTGGACGCAGACACACGCAAAAGTATGCAGATAGCCCCGGATTGCCTTATCAGGGAATCGAACGTGGGACTTCTCGCTATAAGTGAAACCACAACAAGTTGTGTATTTTAATTGTGTTGTTAAATAGTTCAATTAGGGTCTTTATTCATTTCATGGTCTTAAAGTGTTGCAGAAATGTTGTGTAAAATATTACTTGCATAAAATGAATTATTAAAACAAACATTGATGTTTTATACGGCATCTGGTGCACGTTTTGCAGTTTACGTCTGCATCGCCCGGCCGACACTTACAGCAGCATAGACAGGATGGAGATGTTTCAGCATGTATGGAATGATGATCTGCAGCAGAGCCTCTCTGAAGAACTTTTTCCGGACGCTGCTGCTGTCGTAGTCGTATTTCTGACAACAGACAAAAGAAATGAAGACTGAAGTCGACGCCGAGATTACAAACCAGAGTGACTTCTCAGTCTGTGTGGAGATCGTTAGTGCACCAACCTTCAGTACTCGGTCCTGGCAGCACTGGATGTTTTTATGGAGATGTTCTCCTGACTGATCGTCCAGACTTTGGTGCAACAACTGCTCAAATGTGTAGACCGCATTGTCCATTTGCTGCAGGGATAATCGGTGTATTAAGAAAGCAAAAATAAATCAATCCCTGGCATTTAAAGAACTGGGCTTGTGATCGGAAGGGTGTTGGTTCGATACTGAGAGTCGACAGCTCACAACGACTGTCTCATACCTGTCAAGTCTCCCGTTTTGGCCGGGAAACTACCGTATTTTACCCCACTTTCCCGTCGTTATCCCGTATTATTATTTTCCCGGTCCTGTACTTTGGTTGGGCTAGTGGGGCGGCTTGCAGTGCCTGGTAGAAAATTTCCCGTTTTTTTAAATCCAAAACTTGACAGGTATGGGTTTTCTGTGTGCAGCTTGTCTTGTGTTCTTCCCGTGTTTGTGTTGATCTTGGATGTGAATGTTTGCATTGGTTTCCTCCTGATGCATTGGGTTTCTACCTACAGTCAGAAAACATGCAGTCAGGCTTCAATATGAAGATAATGATTATTGTTTTCTATGTAAAAACATAATGTTGTTGTGGTCACACAAGGTTAGTTTTGTTTCTTTGTGTTACTTTTACTGTTTGTTCAAGTTGCGCAATTACGATTAGGACTTTGTGACCCGGTTTAAAAAACAGCAAACTGGGTGACGGGAAAACATGTCATCAAGAGGTATATTTGTGTCTCAATCGATAGTTCTTGTTACATACACGTAATTCAATCATTTCTGAAGTGGTTTACTATGGCATAGCTGTTAGCACATCCTTTGTTTCTACAAACTTTTATAATAGGTGGCACAGTGGTTTAGTATTTATCACTGTCGCCTAAAGCAAGAAGTCCCAAGTTTGATTTCTAGTGGTTTCTGTGTGTTTGGATGCTTTCCCCATGTCTGCATTGGTTTACTCTAAGTACTCATATTTCCTCCAACAATCCACAAGATTAGTTTATTCACCCAGTTTGTGTTTCATCATGACACTAAAATAGAATTAAGCTGTAGTTAAACCAAATAATGAATGGATGAATGGCTAGGTGTTCTTTAACGTGTTGTTGGAAGAAATGCACTTTATTTTACTGTCATCTAAGTGTGTAGGTGTCCAAATCATTCATGATGGGGTCACTAAAAACTGGAGGGAATGTACTCAATTTGTTTTCATGAACTTTCTCCTTTACTTGAAGTAATCCATATTTCTAATATGGGTACAGGGGTAAGAGTTTTTAAGGGGTATCACTGTTTTTAATTTAAACACTGCTTTTAGTTGACTAAGGTTCTTGTCAGTTCTATCCAACTTTAGAGTCTGAATCTAGAGTACAAACCATAAGAACTCCCAAAAAACCCAAGCTGACGAAGCTTAACCTGACAATGCACTTTCGCAACATGAATTGTTGATCTGTTTCTGTACTTTTGGTCTTAGTGAAAATGTAAACATTACGTTCCAAAGAGCTGAGATTACAGCTGGCCTACAAAAACAAAACAACGTCAACTTTAAGCGTTCTAACAAGAGATCTACACCAAGATTCTAACTTTTACTCTCCTGTACAGATGAGATTATTCAAAATGATAAGATGTTATTTCATATGTAAAGATTCATTTTATTTTCTACTGAAGATTTTGTCCTTTTAGCACAGTTTGTAAGACCGAAGCAAGTCTTTACAAGATAAGTGACTCTTTTATTAGTCTCACAGTGAAGAAACTAAAACTAATTATACATGATGAAGTAGAGGTATTGCACTTTCTAAGGTGTAACTGTTTTAATCATATTATATACATGATATAATAATTACATGCTGAAAGCAGTGCTGCCTGTAGAGAGATCTTTATTAAAGTATTATTATTATAAGTATTATTTACACACCAATCACGCATAACATTCTGACCAACATTATCTCAGGTTTGATAGATACTGACTTCTCCACACCATTAACACCCCACAAGAGCTGCAGTTTTAGAGATGCTTGGATCCAGTCGTTTAGCCATCACAATTTGGCTCTTGTAGACCCCAAACTCACTAAATATTTATACTTGCCATTTTACTGCTTGTAAAACATTGACCTTGAGGATAAATGTTTACTAGAAGAGAATCTTCTTGCTTCCCAAAGTTGAGTTTATCAGAAAAACCATCACGACCGTTGAAGAATCAATTTAGTAAAAGGAAAATGCCAAAATTGTTCTGCAGTCAAATTGAAGTCTAGTTGTAATGACTATAATGGGACAGTAAAGTGGTGCTTCCTTTGATGGTTTATATGCCCTCATCATTTCTGTATGACATCGTTATGAGGAATGTGGTTAGAGGGCACAAAAAAAACAATGTGTGTGTGTGAGAGAGAGGGAAAGAGACAGAGAAAGAGAGAGTGAGATCAGCTCTGGCTAAAGGGTCTACATGGGTACAATAAATGAAAATAAAAATATCAATTATGCTAGCAACGGAATGAAAATTACATACTGTTTTTTTGTTTATTAACAATTATTTCTTAACCCTAGAACACAAACGTCAGGAAATTTTCACTCACACAATTTTTGTCATGAAGTATTATAATCGCAATCTCTATCTATTCGTTTTGGAATCTCTATCTATTCGTTTATTCCATTTTTCCCAGTTCCTGGGGTAGGATGTTAATGTTTGGAGCAGAGTTTTCCGTCCGGATGCCCTTCCTGACGACAACC
>JAOUQU010032663.1:0-17680 GCA_028566735.1 Ammoglanis amapaensis
TATAAAGCATTTCACTGCTGGTTGTACTGTGTATAACTATGTATGTGACAAATAAACTTTGATTTGATTTGATTTGGGTTAGGTGTTAGTTGCCCTGCTAAGGTACTTCAGTCGTGAACTGTTGACTCTCAAAATCTAACCAGCAGCCTTGCAAATACAAGTCAAGATCTCTAACCACCAGGCTGCTCTAAAGATGACATTATGTAAATGTAATGGCCTTAAAGTTATTCAAATACTAAGCATGTCTTTCATTTACTTTTTAATCAATTGTCTTTCTAGTTTCTTAAATATGAGTTTTACTTTTGCCTTTCCATCATGAGATAAGCCTTTAGCTTTTTAATAAATGCATTTGGAAACTAGAGACCACACGTCAAAACAAAATGTTGTAATTATGAAGCATACTAAAGGGAACAAAGAAACCATTTCCTCCCCTCTAACAAACACACTGCTGTATTGGAAACTATTTCCTTCATTACTCCAATGTACCTTAACATTTGTACATTTTAATTTCTAGCATTTACCAAATGCTTTTACCCAAAGTTACTTACATTAATAATTGAACAAAATCTTGAGCAAAGGGCCCAACACTGGCAACCTGGTTGTGGTGGGGCTTGAACTTGTCGGGATTGTTTTTTAACCACTGAGCTATTACTGGTAATCTAACATTGTTATTTATGTAAAAAAGTCATAGGCTAATGACTTTGTATTAATACTGGTTTCCATATCCCCTGGGAGAATATTTGGGAGAATACATGTCTTTAATATTTCTTTAAAGTTTTTTGTATAAAGGTGGAAAAGAGGGTTGTATTTGGAGAAACACTATAACACCTAATTGTGAAGTATGTTGCTGCCTCAGAGCTTGAACAGCTTACGTTTATCAAACTGTGGCAATCTCTGCCATTGCAAACAATTAAAATAGTTATTTTTAGATAAATGATATAAAATATATAATTTTTTTCCACACACTATTTCCACACACTAGTCAATAGGGTGTTAAAGGTGTTTATGTTATGTTATACAAGTCATACAACACTGACTTCCTATTAACACTCATGGTCATCTATTATTGCTGTGTCTGGTTTCCATAAACACAAATATATACATATAAACAAATAAAACAGCATGTATTGTTACTCTAACAAGTATTTAACTTCAATGTCATACGAATACTAAGCAGGTCTTACCTTCATTTCAATCTGTTGGTTTTCTGAGTTCTTAAATAAGAGTTTTACTTTTGTCTTCCCATCATCAGAGGAACCCTTTAGTTGGGAGAATTTATATCTCCAAATAACTTTCTGTGAATGACAAGATTAGAGAAAATCAAATACAGTAGGCACAACTACAAATGAGTATTACTGCACTATTTTGTGTGTGGGATATTGAATAGTGGAGTGCTTTCTGAGATTGATGATCTCACAGAAAGGCTTCCTAATTTCAGTTCCTTCTGTCTACATTAAAAAAAGATCTTTCTCTGGATGCAGCTTTTACAGTTTAGAGATGTTGAAGTGAGTGGGGACATTAATCAACAAGTGAATAATACCAGCAAAGGATAAAGGTAATGTCTGTTTATTCCCCAGGCGGAACTCTGTTGATGTTTCTAATAAATATGCAAGTATGTATCAACGTGTCAGTCTGAAAAACTGGTTTATATATATAATAGATCTTTCACACTGTTTCTGAAATTTTGTTATCCAAAATGAAACATTTGCTTGTTGGTTCATTTTAAGGAGGTCTACCATTAGACCGGTAGACATATCT
Source organism: Ammoglanis amapaensis (assembly GCA_028566735.1). Classification (NCBI taxonomy): domain Eukaryota; kingdom Metazoa; phylum Chordata; class Actinopteri; order Siluriformes; family Trichomycteridae; genus Ammoglanis; species Ammoglanis amapaensis. The sequence goes on from JAOUQU010032663.1 coordinate 1,759, forward strand.
AGTACTTAAGCCCAGTGCAATTCTAAGTCTCAGACAAAGATGGACAGCTGGAACCATAGACAGCGCAAAAATACTGCTGCACAATACTGCTAAAAACTGCTAATTTGTCTGTAACCATTTACAACATGACTGAGATTTAGACTAGCCTATCACTAAACAATGTCAAGATTATGTATATTAAAATGTCAATCTAATATTTCCATGGACAGTCATTACAATTATCTGATTATGTTTTTTTTTCTGCGGCGGGTTCGGAGTGGGATGTCTTGGATTTGCATGGATTTGTCATCAGTTTAAGCCTAAGCTGGTGGCTTTGTAAGCTTTTGGGGCTAAACAATTTGATAAAATAAAGATAGTGTAAATAAAGACCGCAACAATACTGCATGTAAGGTGTATAGTTCATTTTAATTCACGAGTAAAAAAACAGGCTATCTGATAGTTTTCACTCAGACACGACCGAATTCTACACTTTTCCTCAATGTTTCCAACCAAAATAGTGTTGAAACATTTTGCAGATCCATCATACATCCTATAAGGTGTGTGGATGTAACTAACATAACTAAAGTTAGACCCACCGAGTAGAAGTAAAATATTCAACTAAACTTATATTGGGAAGAATATATTAACATAAATATGTATATTTTGTAACTTTAATGTAGAAGAGTATCTCTATGAGTGAGATTTGTGGGGGAATATGTGAACTGTGCCCCGCCCAGTGAGTTACACCGTTAGCTGCACAATTGTTCCGCTTATGTTGCTGCACACAAACGATAACCCTGAAATACATCAAGCGTTCTCTCCGCTTTAAAGCAATATAGAGCGCTTCTAAACAAAATAAAGCGATAATACGATGGAATGCCAACCACACAGGTCACATAGGCGTGCCTGCTAAACTGATTTAATATGGGGAGGGGAGGTAGGGGGATATCATCTAGCTGAACATGAACAGCCACCGAATCACCCTGGCAACAGTGTTCAAGACAACAGATCAACACATACTTGTACTTTCCTTTATACACATACTTTTCTTTCTTTTACTCTTCCTATACTAACATACATATAGGCACTTCTAATATGGTGATTGGAGTCGTGCTGATGTGAGGAGTAGTAATCATTCGTGTCTGAAAGAACTTATATTCCAGATTAAGCACCATCAGATTTCCACCTTTTTCAATTGATCAAAGCTTGAAGGGGAAAAATATTTTTTGCTGATGGCATTAAAATGGTATGATGCTGGGGAAAATGTATAACAAAAGAATATAACACGTGTTTTCAAAATGCTTAATAAATAATGTTAAAAAGCATGAAAACTGAAAGAACCACTGATTGTACAGCTGGGAAATACTTTACTTCATACCAGCTCGGCATCAAAGACTTAATACATTGTTAAGAACTCACACTGATCTACAGTACCAGTCAAACATTTGGACACCCATTGGGTTTTCAAGACTTTAAACATAAATGGCATTGTAGAATAATAATGATAACAAACTACGAAAGAAGAAATAAAATTATGTTGCCAATGAATACTTAATCCAGATTATGTTTTAGATTTTACATTTGCAGCTTGCACTGTCTCAATCGGCTTCCCGAGGAGCCACGTTGACTGGTTTTCCAACAGTTCCCAGAGGTGCTGAGGACTTCCAAACTGAGTTTAGGTCAGATGATTGTGAAAGTCAGGTCATATGACACATCTGACATATCCATTACTCTCATTCTTGGTGTAATATCCTTTACACAGCCCAGAGGTGTGTACAATGTAGTAAAAACATGACACCGTGTGACTGGTATAGTAGTAACATGCCCAGGAGTTGTGATTCTGCTGATAGGTGCTGTTGATTGTAAAATGTTTTTTAAACTATGTCTATGTCTTTTAAACTATGAAAAGTTTTTCACCCTTTAGAAACTGCTCACCACATTAAGATCAATATACTCGACTTAATTTACTTTCTTTTTTTGTACAAACGCACATATTCTTAAGGGTACCACAAGCTTAAAGGGTGCCTCTCACTCACTGCCCTCCTTTTGTTATCAACCTTGCACATACGTTCCGTGTCAAGAATGAGTTAAGAGTGAGTGAAAAAAATTATATTTTTAGTTTCTTACCTTTGAAACACTGTCAGAGCAGGAGAAGCCAGACTCGAAGTCGATTGTAAAGCACAGAATCTTCCCCTGGCAACTGCACATGTACGTTTTTGACTAACAACAACAAAAAAGAACATAACCGTTAGTATTAGGTATTTATCCTGAACATCATTAAGACAATATAGCAAAACTTCAGTATTCTGGCACAGTATTCTGGCACATTCTTTTTTAGAATGCAAATGTTGATGGGGGTTCTCCTGACCAGGAATTGAACAAGGGGTGTGGCATTGGGAGTACCAAGTCCTAACCACTGTATATTTATATATATCATGTCTAAGACATCAAGTCCACACTTAACATTATAACATTCAATATTATATTTAATTATAATGTTGAAACAAAAGAATAACCTGGCAAGTGTAAGCAGTGAGATATCATGAATACACCTGTCCCAAAACCAGCCCTTTTGATAGTTTCCAGATGACGTTTGGGTACTACAAATGCCTGTGTATCAGCTTTTATATAGAAAAAATCTCAAAGGTCATTTATGCAAATATGCAAAGTTCTTTTGATAAGCAAATCCTATTTCTTTATTTAGCCTGGTTGTGATGATTTGTTCCTTTAGTGTAAAATCAGTCTGAATATTCCTTGTTAACAAAAGTTTTTGTTAGGCCAGTATTCAAATACATTGTGTTCAGCTGTAATAAGCACTCTACATAAGAGCTGTGTGGCTCGCTGATTGCTGGGTTTAGTTAAACAACCATTACTTTCTCTAGAAAGGAAACATTTGTATTCCTGAAATCCATGCAGATGGAGTTAGTGGTCATATTAAATCAATTAGGCATGAGCAGAAAAGATATTTTATAATCACTTTGACCTAAGAATTTATCATTCTGTAGTATAAACAGATTGGTTGAATCAAATCAAAGCCATTAAAGTTTACAAGTCATTCCTTACTTATATAGCTCTGTGTTCTTTACTAATAATGAATTAGCATGATCATTATATGCCCCAACTATGCTGAAATTGGCCCTTGTTTTTCTCTATTTTCTATTTAAGTACCATAAAATAGAACACACACAGCTAATAGGCTTGTAAAAGTCGATTAACATGGTTTTTGAACAGCTGTCCATGGGAAAAAAACATCTTTGTAAGGAATAGACAGTGCGGTAGGTTGGTAGATCACGATTAATGCATTGGGCACCCTGGTTTCAAATAACCATATATAATAATTGCCCCTGTGTGATAATGATCTCCTTGTTACTGAGAAGGCACATTATAAAACACATTATACACAGACAAAAATCAGCTTGCCAGGTCCTGGATGGATACGTCATACACAAATTAGTGTATTTTTTTTTCTGAATACTTTTTTACCATTTTGCTTATTCAAGAATTATTCTTCCACACTTAACCCAATCCAAGCCCAGTTCTGTAACCACCAGTCAACAGATTTTGTTCTCAGATTCACAGATAATAATGAAGGCAACAGTAACTTGAAAGAAAAACACATACGACATTAGACAGAAAAACATGGATAGTGATCTGTGATAATGATCAATCATCATTTCTACACCTTACACAAAACTCTGCTTAACAAATTCACAGTTAAAATTGACTCAAGAGAATAAATCCTGTAACGTTGGTAGGTATTAAGGCCCAGATATACCTAATTTAAACAGTAAAGCAAAGACTTGTTAAAAGTCCATACTTCTCAGGGTAGCTCATCATATTGAACAGTTGTGAACAGTTCTGTTCTGTGGTTTGTGTAAGAAACAGAAATATAGAGAGTACACTAGTAAAGTTTATACCAATAAGGACTCAATAAAAGAGCTGTTTGCAATTGCTTCTTGCTTTAGAATAATAGCCCACTTAACAATACAAATCAGGACACTTTTAAAACAGTGGGCTGTGGGACTGTGGGCTGATGAACAAAAACAAGAACTAACTTCAAAGAATTCCACCATATTGGGCCCTAATTTACACTGTGAAGTCACATTCTTACAACCTTTTCTTAGTTTGGTGAATGCAGTGCGTTGCCCATGGCGTTATCTATTAATTTTTTTGCAATCACTAGCTTCTCGTAGAACCATTTGGAGTATAAAGACATAGATAACATCAGGTAAGTGAAGTAATAGTGCAATAGTTACAATATTATAAATATGGTCCGTAGGGACAATGTCTGTAGTGGTTTTAATAATGCAACACAAATAAAGCATTATCAAATATTAAAGAAGACATGTTATGCAAAATAAAATTTTGTGTGTTTTTGTATTTCCATGTGAGCTATTTGAACTTTAGTGGTATTATGACATAATAACTGCATTTGAACCTCCCCGGCAATCATCACCTGGCAAACCTTACCAGAGCCAGACACACTAGCGTACTAAAGGATTTACAGTTTTGTCTGCTTGCGGTACATATAATGTGGATGGATTTATGTGATTGTCTATTTACAACGAAAGTCCCACCTAAAGTGTTGTGTAGTTTATACAACAACTCCCTATACTTTCTCCCAGCAACAGAAGACAGAATAGTGTGAGTTTTCTAGTATGCAGGTTTTACAGCAGTATTGAAAACTTTAGATATAAATAGCAGGATTATACTGTGGGATGGATCTGTACCTGCTGTTCATTACAAGCCAGAGTTTTGTGTTTCTTGTTGTAATAAACTTAGCCCAAGATAGTTAGTGCAGCGCTTTTATCCACACAGAAATGGAAAACACAGCCAAATGAATAATTTAATACCCAAAAAAATTCTAAAAGTGTTATGTGTTTTAAGGAAGCCTTTGTTTTCGGACATTTTCACGTTTATTAAACACTATCATAGCATAAAAATAGAAGCAGTGGAGCGTTTCCGGCAACAGCTTTGTAGTATAAGTGATGTAGTTCAAAACAGTGCATTCAGAGGTTATGTGAATCTGGAGCGAAGGAAACAAATATATTTTCATGTGAGAGGGATTTTGTACAAAAAATAAATGGACATGTTTTCTAGAGCCTAAAGACCCTGTTCTAACTTAAAAATGCACTACAAGTAAGGGTAGTGGTCTAATAAGGGATTTTATTATTTATTTTTGTTTACATTAAATTGTATCATATTAAGCCTATAGAGACATGATTTTTTAGACATATCCCTCAGCCTTTAAGGGGACCTCTCTCCAATCAGGTCCCAGTGTTATGTCATTTCTGGGACCTATTAGTAATTAAGCCCCCCTCCAAACAAATAAATAAATGCCTTGTCACTGGGTGAGTTCCCAGAAAAGCTAAGTGTTCTGGCCTTAGTCCAGACCAAGCACACACACTTTGGGCCGTGATGCACTCAAGTTAAACTTGTCATTATATGTATCTATTTATTTTCTATCAACTGTGGTGTTTCCATTTGAACAACTGCAATGTGACTCATCTTTACTATTGCTGATCCATTATCTGACTGTAAAATCAAAATAGTCCCATTCTACAGTGGTGAAAACGTCTAAATTATAAACGAATGTAAATGGACAAATTCAGCTGCATGGCCGAGCTAACTAAATAAAAAAGTGATAATTACTAAATGTTTTTAACTAATCTACTCATCATTTATTTCTTTAGGTTTTAAAAAAAAAACCTCCTTTAAGCGAGATTTTCATTGGTTACTCTTGCCCAGTGTCAGCTCCGCCCGTGATATGTAAAGTCTACCCCACACATAGATAATTGAAAAGTTCCCTCTGGGAAATTCAAAACACATATAAATGTGTGCTTTAGGATTTACCTATCAACATAACTGACACTACGATTTGATTAGATCAGTTTAGAATTCGTGACTGTCTCCTTAACAAAGACAAATGCCAGGTGAGGACGAGAGGCACGCGAGTTTGATGCCTGCAGAACCCCATCTGCCATGTGTGGTGACAAAAACAATTCTGTCGCAAAGCCCCTGAAACATCCTGACAGAGCAATGGTATGATATGCCAACCATCAAGCACGTCAGGCTAAAATGAACTGGACAGTCACAAAGGGCCTTTATTTCCTCCCTGCTCATGTTTATTTTACACTATGCCTCGTTAAAATGCTGCCCAAACCGAAACGAAATGCTGGCACTTATTGCAGACCACAGGAGGTTTGACTAATTGGCTGAAGAACATGGAATAACCCTCTAATTGAAATTCTAGGAGCCTCATACAGGACAACAGCACAGGTTTATAATATTAAATCAAAGAAAACATTTGTATCATATTTGTGAGCTTTTATCTTCATTTCGTTTTAGTGTTTAGTACTTAAGCCTAGTAGGAGATGCTTCTCTGAACACCCCGGGAAAAATATCCCGAGATAATCCTCTCAATGGGCATGCTCACACAAGCAGAATAAACTCATCAGCATCACGAGTAGCTCTGACGGGTGACAACCGAACCACACTGCAGTTCATCTTTTTAAGCCAGCCACAAAACAATAAGGAAAGTCTTATTTAAAGAAGCACAATATACAATACATGGCTAATCATGTAAAAAAAACTAATGTAACTAGTAGATTCTGATCTTTTATACATGGTAGACTTGTGAGAAACAATAATTCACACTTCTGTCACCTGTTCCACTACAGCCCTAAAACAGAACGAGTTGGGATAATGCAAAATGCAAATTGTTTTACTAATAATAAAAAAGCTTATGTTTACTTTGACTTGCATAGACATGTTTTATCTGGTCAAATTTCATTCTATTTATTAATAAATATCTATAGAAGTGTACTTACACAGCCCCATACAATAGCATTCCCCAGCCTTTGAACTTGGGCTGATAACAGTCTATATGTTCGTTTTCATCTTTGGTCAGGAACACGCTGCGTTCATTTTATGTTTACTAGTCCAGTACTTTATTTGCTGAGGTACCACCACCTCATAAAACCATATGACAAAATGTATACAAATTATTGACAGAGCATAAAGTGGTCCATGAGTAAAAACCTTATCCTTTAGCATTGCCCTTTTGACCAACAAACGAGGCTCAAAGATTCAAAGATCTTTTTGAATTACATTTACATGGTTTCTCCCAGGCTGTGATACCGGGACGATCTTTCTGGTCAGGACTTCTGCTGGAGTGTGATGTCAGCATTCTGTCACCCTGCTGTCAATGTGTTTTGGCCTACCGACCGAATCACAGCGAGAGAGTGAATTGTACCCAAGGGTGGCCCGACTTCTCAGTCAATCTACAATAAAGTGTAAGTTGAAGAGATATTTCCTTTCATTATTGACCAAGGTTCTGAAAGTTATTTTTTGTTACTGATTGATTACAGCTAGCTGAAGCAACTTATTACATTGTAACATCCTGTTCTCAGTTCTGTGCTATAACTGTTATATCATCTTTCTCTGTTGCAGTCTGTCAATGCTTTGTTTGTTACTCTGTTGCTATTAATTTGGTCATCTTTTTATTTCTGATTACCCTGATCCCCTTTTTATTACTGGCTTTGTGTGAACGGTATTGTTCTAAGTTGATTAAATGTTTGCACTTGGATCTATTTGTATTCCTGCATGTGTGTGGATTCACCTCACGCTTCGATATCAAGCTGTGTCTAGACCCGTTACAGTTTTGTCCTTGATTGCAAAACTCCTTAATAAAGTCAGACTGGCTTTTAATGCACGATCAAACACAATAATAGTTAAACAAAAGCTTTAATGGGTTGTGGCCCAATGCAAATGTTCCCTGTGGGATATAAAGCCATCTTAATATGTAATTTCTAATTATATCTTCTCTGCTTATCATAGTGAATCATAATTCATTGTATCTTAGTATATATTATCTGATTGTATCTTTTCATACTGTACGGTATCTAGTTGTTTCTTATCTTACAGTACAGTATCAAGTCAAGTCAACTTTATATAGCGCTTTTTCCAATAGACATTGTCTCAAAGCAACTTTACAAAATGCAGGATGAACAGAACCCCCTGTTGAACAAGCTGAGGACGACGGTGGCAAGGAAAAGTTCCCTGAAAATGAAAGAAAGAAACCTTGAGAGGAACCAGACTCAACAGGGTCCATCCTTCTTGGGTAGTCCTTGTATAGACAGTATCTCATTGTATAGTAAAAAAGTGTCTCATTGAATCATATCTTAGTGTATCATATCTCTTTTTTATCTTATCTTAGTGTATATCATCTAATTGAATCATATGTTAATGTATAGTATCTTATTTGATCTAATTCCAGTTTATATTATCTCATTTAATCTTGTCTTTCTTGCTTTTCTGATTACGATGATTAAAAGTGAACTAATTCTAAACTCTGAGGATCTGTGATTGTGAAGTCTTTGTAACTTCGGCACAAGAATACCCCATGAAACAAAATGTATTAATTATACATTTCAAAAGTTTAGAGATCAGCACCGTCACAGTGTCGACTTATAGTCTTAGCATATAATAAATGCTGAATTAATACTGGCTTTTGAAGGAGCCGGAAAATCTTTTGGGTCTGCAGCTTATGGATGGTAGGAACATTAATGGAGAAATGTATTGGGAAGCAGAATTTATACTTTGCCCTTGCTGTATCGGGATTTGTATGGATTTGAATTCTCTCCTAGATAATAAATTAATAAAACCTTCTGTCATAGAGATTTTTCTGACCTGAGTTTCTATTTAGAGAAATCTATCATGACTGCTGGACATTTTAAAAACTCCTTGACCTGACATGTGACCTCGAGAGGGGTTCAATTAAAAATGCAACTGACTTGTTATTATACATTAAGCATTTATAAGAGCTGGTCTGAACGTGTGAATTCTAAGGATTGAAAACATAAAAAAGAACAAATAATAAAGCAGATTTAAAAATTTTAACTGTAAAAGGTCACTCTCAAATGCTATTTTTCACACAACACAATGTCACAGATGTTGCACATTTTGAGGGAGCATTCAATTGGCATGCTGACTGCAGGAATGTCCACTAGAGCTGTTGTCCATGAATTGAATGTTCATTTCTCAACCATAAGCCATATCCAAAGACTTTTTAGAGAATTTGGAAGTACATTCAATTGCTCACATAACCACAGACTAATATCTTCACACCCAAGATTGTTTGACAACGACCACCCAGACAGTTGCGGTAACAATCGATTTGCATAAGAAAAATATTTCTGCATAAACTGTGATGAACAGTTATTGACAACGATGATCTGCATGCTCATTGTCCTCATCAAGGGACACTCACTTTGATGGTGTCTATCCCAATGGAGAGGTGTTCTCTTTAAGGAGGAATCTCGATTTTCGCTGCACAGGGCAAATGGCAGACGTGTATGGTGTTGTGTAGGGGATCAGTTCGCTAATGTCAGTGTTGTGAATCGAGTGGCCCATGCTGGCAGTGGGGTTATGGTATAGAAAGGTGTTTTTGAATGGCATTTTGAATAAACAAAGATACCCTGAAGAGATCCTGAGGCCCATTGTCCATTGTTGCGCCGCTCATCCATGACCAATACCTCATAAAGCAGCATAATGATATATAGCCCCATGTTGCAAGCATCTGTATGCAGTTCCTAGAATATGACAACATATCAGTTCCTACATGGCCACATGGAGCCCATTTGAGATGCTCTGGATCAGTGTATACAACAAGGGGTTCAAGCCCCTTCTAATTTCCAGCAACTTTGCACAGCCATTGGGCACATGTGGACCAACATTCCACAGGGCACAATCAACAACTTGATCAACTCAATGCAATGGAGATGTGTGGCACTGTATTCTTACAATAATGTAAAACTTCATATTTGAGAGTGGCTTTTTATTATATCCAGCCCAAGCTAGATATGTGCAATAATCATTGTGTTAAATCAGCATATTGATAAGTGACATTGTGACCATTTTCATTCAGTGTATGGACCAAAATCAAAACATAAACTATCCTAAAAAAAAAAAAAAAAAAAAAAACCTACAACAACCCTTGCATACAATTGGTGCATTTAACACAGTAGGGCACAAACATACTTAACACTTTTGCTCAGAAAATGAAAATAAGACGTTCACCCAACAGGGTCATAAGCAAGCCTCATAAAACTTGAGTACCCAATCACTTTGCATGAACAACTGGCCCATAACAAATCATAATCCACAAAAGAAATCAGGTGACCAGCACGTTGTCTGTAAATGTGACTACCACTGTTCTCAAAAATACACAATCAAGAAACTCACAAGATGGAAATGGCAATAAAAGGCACATCCTGTAAGGCAATACAACGAGTCGACAGTAAAATAACAAACAAAGTCTGTATTTAAAGATCTCTCCCAGCTCTAGCAAATGAAAACCAGTGAGCTTAAGAGCTTAATGCCTAATTAAATGGACCACGAATGTTAGATGTGTGCACCTTTAAGCCAGCCACCCCCAGCCAGCTATAATGATGTAGCACTAATGTCATGTAATCTCTATGGAAGGTGGTGTAGTCCCGTAAACCATTAATCAGAGAATCTATTAAGATCCCATAAACACACATGCATTAGAAAATGATTGCCATTTTGTGCTAATTAATTTAACACTGACAGCCACTGACCGTCACTTTAATATTCCTGAAGTTACTAATCTTTGTGTCTTCCGAAAGAAGACGATAACCAGCTTTTTAAAGATCTGAGCTTTATAGCTGTTGTTAATGATAAAAGCCTACACAGAGCTTATTTAAACAGTTTGCTTTCTTTATTTTGTGATGTGAAATTACTAAATTATCCCTAGTAAATCATCCACAACCTTGCAATTAACTAAACAAACTGTTTAAACTTGAAACTATTTCACCGCTAAAACCTTGCCACTTTGTCAAATGAATACATATCATGGGCCTTGTACACTGGCAATCATTTGAAATTGTTGTCAATCTCTACTATTTTAAAAAGACTTTCTAGAAGATTTTGTATGTTTGCGTTTATGATTTTAAACAGCATTGCGTTTACAATAATGAACAGATGGGATTTAGTCTTCAGCTCTGTCAAATGCTATCTGACTTTGTCTGACTTTACAAAAGCTTTAGACTTAAACCCTTCACCTCCAAAAACTGCACAGCAGCTCATCCTTCACAATTCCCCTGCAGCAGTTTGTCAGTTGAACAACAATGCTGTCGGCCTTTGTGTGGCAGATGCAATTTACCAGCTCAATGAAGAGAAAGGTTACAAAAAGTTTCCTTAGCAAAATTTAATTAAAGAAATAATAATGCCCAAAATGGAACAAATCAGATGGGGAAAGAGGTCTGTCTTTAATTCTACACGGTATAGATTGCAATGATAATTAAAAGCAATGGTGCAATGGGAATTGAACAACTAAATATTGTTTACGGCAAACTTACCTAGCAAGAGTTCCACAGGCCAAACGATGCCATTTCCAATCTTACCATTTAGCAGTAGATTATTTTTATATGTTTAACCTTATTTGACATTCATGTTCATTGCCAATTGCAAGGTCTTGCTCTGCCAAAGCTACTTATGTCCTTGTGTAGACCTCTGAACAGCAAATAACCCCGCATGATTGCTAATGATAATAAAATATATACATTTCATATGTATTATTCACATACATAGTGATTGAGTTGCATGTCATTTTGCATGTCACAAACTATAAAAAAAAACATATTTTTTCTTAAATAGCACGTCAAATTTGTGAAATAACAGTCCACTACAACTACAGAACTAAAAGGGGTCAATGCATACAACAGCAGTTTTAAACCCATCCTAAAATGGTCAGTGGGGCTGCTGGATTTTTATTCCACCCAGATCAGAACACAAATGATTTCACTGGTTTATTGAGCTGGTATTAGTTAGACCAGTGTGACCTATCATGTGACTTTCTGGGTTGGTAGGAACAAAGACCAGCAGCCACACTGGCCCTTTATGACCCGGTTTGACACTCAGGGGTGTAAAACATTATTACAGTTTAAACAATAGTTCATTTTCTATTGTCATTGATGCTTAAAGTTAAGTCTAATAACAGCTAAACAGCTAATAATTTAGGAAAAACATATTTTCACATTTTGGTTTAATCTGATACTGATTGGTACGTTCTATGATCATCCAATCAGGCAAGTGACTCTGTCAACTTTAACCCAAACCCTCTTCAACTCAAAATCTGATTGGTTAAATGGATCTGATTCACTGCTGATGGTTTTAAGCTACATACGCCCGCAAAAGGCTTAAGGCAGTTTTTTTTGCCAATGACAACACATGATGGCTGAAATATGATTGGATAAAATATCCGGAGTAAAAACATACATGACTGGAAGCAGTGATACTAATAAGCTAGGTAAAGGAGGAGCACTGACTATTTTTAATTCTTTTAAATATTAAGATGGGAAACATAACAGAAATATGTGATTCTGATCATGTTTAGGCCAGCAAAGGAGGTTTTGCTGGACCTGATGGCCCAACACTGTAAACACCAACAAACATCATACATGCTATTTTCTATTAGTATTAAGAACCATACCCACCTCAACTCTCTGCACCTCCATGAAAACGGCTCTCTGAAAGGCCTTTTCCCAGAGTGCAACCTCTGTGCCCAGCTCAACTCTGAAACAGTGGCTCTGCCCATGGCCTACCAGCACACTGAAGCTGAAGCCATCACTGTCCTGCAGATCACAGTCCTTCTGAAGACCCACACACAGCTTTGGCTGGATCCAGCAATCTTCTGCTATCCACAGCTACACAAAATCACATGCTTTACTGAGACTGGTATAACCTATGAGCGATTCTAATATCATAAATGACATGGATATTTACACTAGCCCTGATGTTTAGAAGCGGAATGCTCATTAGCCTAAATCACACAAGCAGTGCTGTACAATGTTGATAATAAACACAGAAACCATACCTTGTGAACTTTAAAAAGAACCTCACAGAGGTTAAATGTGGTCTCAGCCTGAGCCCAGTCTGATGATTCTGCCTGAATAAAGAATGAAGTATTAAGTGTGAAAGTGTAAAGGAGTACTTGACAGTACAGTAAAACATAGCAATGATTAGAAAAGAACATGCATTTTCATGTATACATTTTTATCAATTTCAAATAAATATAATGCCCATTTATATAATTTTTGCCAAATATTAATTGTGAATCAAAATTCATTCAATTACTTAAATCCAATCTTAAACAACTATATAAGAAAGCCTACAATGCACTGCTGAAGATCCGAAGTTACAGTTCTCCAGAGAATAAAACACACAACAAATGATAAGAAATCAGCATTATTGTTACTCCATGTTTTATTCATAAAACAGTCTAACAAACATCGAACTAAGCACTGATTTGAGCACACTTGATGAAACACTTTGAGTGCTTGTGGCACATTTACATATCATTTGAATCTACACTCCAATCCAACTTCATTTACATTAAACCAGCATTAATTCATTGACTTGGATTGAAACAGGTTACAGTCAACATAAATAAAGAAAGAACAGAAAGTTTTCTTCGACGTTGCACTTCTGGTTGGCCACAGGCACTGAACTGAAAACCAGACATGAATTTGCAGAATATGAGGAAACAAAATGTCAGCACCGATTCGACAGACCAAATGATGTAGTAGGTAATATTATTATGCAGTTGTGATAATGAACCTTTAAAACTTCTTAGGTAAGCTTAACATAGCTTGATAATAAATGCAAAACTTGAGTAAAGAAACATTTCTTGACAAATAATAATTCCATTTATTGCTGGTAAAGGTTATAAAAATTTATCTTTTCTTTATAGGAGAAAGAGTTACTGTAAGCATAACGAGATTCTTGTAGTGGCTACCTGACAGTGTTAAAGCCTGAACCAGCAACTTTCTGATCACTGACTCTTACCCTTCCTCCTTCTTTGCTTCTTTTACTAAATCGTGTCTGTTCCCAGTCTAAAAATGAAAACGTGCCACAAATGTAGTCACGCTGAGGACATCTAAACATCTTCTATGTAAATAAATGCTAGATGCAGTTTTACAAAAGAGTTTTCATTTTAAAACTTCCTTAAACAGATACAAAAAACACACAATGCAAAAACATTTGTCACAAATAAGTAATGTTTTTATATTAGTGGTGGTAATAGCTTTTTTCTCACCACAATCCATTAAAACTAATGGGTTCATTATTTATGACTATGAAGGATGTGCTGACATCCGTAAAACCCAGAAGATGTTTATGGAAGAAATGTAGCCAAAAACATGATTGACTGACCAGTTCCCACAATTTAAAAGTGTATCCTAAGATGCACTTAGGCATTTCATGATTTATAATGAGTGCAGAATGTGTTTCCAGTGTTATTTTAAAGAGTAAAGGACTTACAGGAGGGCCTTTGAGGATGTAGAGTGAGGAGCCTTTCAATGCCAGAAACTTGTAGCTTTGAACCTGGTTGGCTTCACTTCTGTGAAGATGCTCACACACCCAACCCATATGGATGATCTGTGCAGAGAAACATTCGCAAAGCTGAAAATCGATTGCTCACAAACTTAAAGGAGACTTTTTTTGGTGCACTGAAAGCACATTCACATTTCTAAACCACCTGGGTCTCTATTGAGTAAATTTGCAACATCATATAAAATCTACAATTTATATTAAAAATTCAGATGCTCACATTAAACTAAAAGTGTCATCTATTAAAATATGTAAATCACAGACTTCTGAATATAAACAACCTAAATGTAAACGCCAATTTTTTTTATTATTAAAGATGATAAAATAACTGTCAACATAGTTTATGTCCTAACATAAAAAAACATCCAAGTGAGCTTTAGAAACCAACGCAATTGGTATAAACATACATCACAGTAAAATATTTTAGGGCTAACTATTTTGTTAACACACAACTTGTTCATAATTTCTTAACACTTTCCAGGCAACACAAACTGAGTGTCAGATTGATGCAAAGCCACACTAGGAGCATTTCACAATTCACAGCACAAACTACCACATTATTCAGTAATTGACTTGAGCGTAAAAGCCCACTAGTTACATTTTTGCCATTAATTAATTTACTTCATACTGGTTTAGATGATTAAGTGAGCCATTATATGGTGAATAAAGTTTTTGTTAAGGTTAAAAACTGTATTTGCAGGTTGACGAGTCGTTGCCCCAAACCCCTTGCTTGGTGGTAAACACTGCATAGAATGAACAAAACTGTATCTCCTTAGTTCAGGTCTGATTTACTGATAAAAGATCTAAAATAGCCCGTACTCTTCAGTTGTCAGAGGTTCCCTCAGGCAAGGTACAAACTTGCTTTCAGAATTTAAAGTTTTTCTATAGAGAACATACAACGAGATGCTAGGATTGCAGCAGTATAGATGCTCACTAAATAGTTCTAAGTGAGTAAATACAAGATTGACTAATAGATAAAGTGAAGTTAAATTAAATTAGTCACCGTGTCTTAAATTTGTAGGCTGTGATAAATCACTACTTGTCTATCTACGCTGTTTGATTGTATTACTGCTAACATAGATTCATCCACAAATGCCATGAAATCATTTATGCTCTGATAATAAATGTAATATATTGTGAACAAACGATCTCACAGTGCTTTGTTTCTGACATTTAGATTAATTGTGTATTTAAATATGCAAGCACTTAATATTTGTATTAAAAGAACAGAATACATATAAACCTAACACAAGCCTTAAAAAGTTTATTCCTTCCTCTTATAATATGTTGTAAAAGACATAACTCTATATTACTGCATTTGGAAAAATGTCCTTATTATGAGATTATAGCAACAACTCTTGTTGTTCTACTTTTGTAATACAAAAAGTAAATAAATTATTTATTAATACACTGTGAAACATTTAATGCATTTTCAGTTCAGCCATAAAAGTTTGTTTTGTTGTGTGTGTGTGTGTGTGTGTGTGTGTGTGTGTGTGTGTGTGTGTGTGTGTGTGTGTGTGTGTGTGTGTGT
>JAOUQU010032771.1:0-17678 GCA_028566735.1 Ammoglanis amapaensis
CACACACACACACACACACACACACACACACACACACACACACACACACACACACACACACACACACACACTTAAAGAGCCAAAAGATAAAGCCAGTAAAATAACAAGTGAAGAAAGCCAGTAATACGTTCTTATGTTTTCCTTTTTGAACATTATTTAACTCGATATCATGCCCAGGTGATGCAGTGAAATTTTCCACTAGCACACCAGCGCTGATGATCCTCGATTCCTCGATTTGGCATCGATCTAGGCATTGCCACCGGTTGGGATCATTCTAGTGACTAGGATATATATAGCACTACAGTGTAGTACCAAGTACATTGTAATAATTTCTGGCATAAAAACGATGCCAAATCTACCTGTGATAGCGCCCCCTAACAGAAGCAGCCGAAAGAAATACTGCCACATCAATTGATAACATAATAAAAGAATGTTGGTGCACGAAAATACAGTAAACATTTTGTTAAAGACCTAAATGACTTGGAATAAAAGTCACCTCCATGCTGAACGCGTGTTCTGTTCAGTTTTAAACTTCTTACACATAATAAGTATCAACCTCCCCGATCCTTATTTGATGGTTTGATCTTTCTTTGTAACCATTGTTGGCTTGTGTGGGGTTTTTAAGGGCCTATATTCAATTGATATTTCAGTGATACAGTCACTGTGGGACGGTGGTAACCTAGTGGGTACAACTTCAGGCTATCAAATGTAAACTGTAATCCAAGCTCTGCCATGCACTTACTGCTACTTTCTAAACCAGGGGTGCCATACCATGGCTGACCCTGGGCTCTGACCCTAATTTCCAAACAAGCTGTGAAATGTGGGGGGGGGGGGGGGGGGAGAATAAGGGAGTATTTTATATTATATTTCAATGCTACACCTCATCCAAACAGGACACAATCTGTAGAGGAATATGTTGACTGTTAAGGCTAAATTGCAAAATAAAAGATCACTATTTATTCCAGAATTAACTTAACATTAAAGTCCTGTGATCTGATATTAGCCTTATTATTGATGTCTGTGATTTTAAGCATTCTAGAACCTTCTTGACTGGCGTTATATTTGTCCGATTTCCTTCCCTCACATCCACTTACATTTTACATGACTTCTTTCTTTTTCATTCAGCCACAGTGGTCTGTCCCAGTTCCGCCCTCACTCGCTCCAGACAGAGTAGGTTAAAAGATCCCTCTGGTACAGCATCATCCCTGGCTCCCACCCAACCCGATATGGGAATGAGGGCACAGGAAGCATAAAAGCCTGATTGTGGTCGGGCACCGGCTCGGAAACAACTCTCGGGCCTAATGAAAGCGGAGCCAGGTTAAAGCGGGGCAGCAAAGTCCACTGCAAGCGGAACGAAACCAGGACAGAGTGTGGGTGGAGGGGGTGGGGGGTGGACGGGGGGACGGGGTGACAGAGTGGGCTGCCGTTTCAGCTCAGCTAAGTAAATGCACTTTGTTTGGAGATGCAGCCCAAGCTGATTACGATAAACCTATGACTAAGAATAAGCCGTCTAATTAAACGGGACAAGCCGGTGTTAGGGAGGAAGGCAAAGCAAGGCGTAATCAGCACGGCAAAAGTATGTGGACGCCCCGTTGATTCTGTGAATATAAGAGTTTTATTGAGTTATGATTAGGATCATATAGATGATTTTAAATTGAAAAGACCACAACATCATTAAGGACAATGAACTCCCCCAAAAAACTATTTCTTTTATCTTCTGTCATGCGGCGCCCCTACAGAAATACAAACGCCCAAACAAGACTAACAAACAGCTTCTATGCACAGGCAGTCAGGCTTGTTAACAAATAAGTGCTTCACATCGCCCATCTAACCTTATGAACCTTGAAACTTTATAATACACGGTACAATCATAATAACATAACAACTGCATCTACTTGCAGACAAAAACACTGCACATAGACAAATAACTGCACATTTGTAAAGCTGGAACCTTCTAGAAAATGAATTTAGCGATATAAGATAATGGAAAACTTCACAAATTAAGATTAAGATTATAATGAGTTTAGGATTAAGATTAGTCAATGAGAATCCTTTTAGTTGCTCCAGTTGGGAGTCGCCACAGTAGATAAAGGGCTGCAATACTGACCCGTCCTGATACAATCTTCCTATTTATATGGGTTGGGAGACCAGTATTTATATGACAGCGATAGTCTAGAGATATCCCTAGCGCTGTGGTGTTGAATTACAATAGCTAGCGCTTATGATCACAACACAGAACTATATAAGGAAAATGACGATGTTGGCGGGAGATGAGTAGTACAAGTCTAAATCGGCCTTTAGGAGCAGTGATCAAAGGAAGGGAGTGGTCATAATAATGTGACTCGTAATGGACAGTATTAAATAAGAAAGGCGCCGTCAAATGATGCATTATTGGTAATAAACAGCAGACTGTCCTGTGGAGCTAAAAGACATTTAAGTATAGAAAGCAAACTTGATTAGGGATGCATTAGCGCTAAATGGTCAGATGTGTATTGAAACGGCTCCAAAAACGGAATAAAATATTTATTTTAATCTATTTATTGAAGTCTTTACTTTTTTCCACTGGTGAGCCCACGTTCACTCACAACTTGCTCACATGATACTTACTTTGAAAAAACTGGAAACAGTTAAAACACTGTATGTGTGTATATATATATATATAATTTATAATTTACCCTCAAAGTTGATGCTGGACATAGATACAGGTTATAGCATCTCCAAAACTGCAGCTCTTGTGGGATATCCCAGTGTATTTATGTGTATGTATGTATAAAAAAATAAGTATGTACAAGCAAGAGTAACCTCGGCCTTAAAGACTTTGAGAAGATAATGTAAGTGTGTGTGTGTGTGTGTGTGTGTGTGTGTGTGTGTGTGTGTGGTGTCTTCTGAGGTGTAAGCTGTCAGGAAGCAGAAAAAGGGTTCAGAAAGAGCACAGCATCCACAGAGACAGATCCTGTGACCCCCTCGCCCCATGCCACCTGCTCTCCTTCCAGGAAACGCCTCCTGTGTCCATGATGGCACTATTAATTGGCCAACACACACACACACGCACAGTTTAGCCTGTCCAACAGCAGCAAACCTCTATGTAGGCAGACATGCAGAGTTATCGAGGGATTGCTTTAAATTACCATACAGCCTACTCAACAGAAAATACGCTCAACAACTTCAGGCTTACAAACACAACCACGCGTGCGTTCGTCTCACACAAAAGCTACAATACTTAAAGAAAAAGAATTTCCATTATTGATTTCCATTGTTACCTTTACAGCAAAAGCCAGAATCTTTAATTAGAACAGTGATTCAGTCACTTCGCTTAATTAGACAGTTCATTAACCGACCAATCTTTTTCCAATTCAGCAGCAAACACCACAAACAGCATTTACCCAGAAATCATTGAACACCTCTTAAATTCCAATAAAAAACTCGGAGCACAATAAGACCTTTACATTTCAAAATAACACCCACTAGGTTACGAAGCGCCATCTGCACCAGGCCGTTCTCAAAATGCTAAAGAAATTCTAGCTGGGACCCTTTCCTGTGACAATTGCATCAACCAATACTAATACTACTACTAATAATTTTTAATTATACCAACAGTGTAGAAATGTGTTGCTAAGCATATATTTGTTATTGTTAATTTGTAATTGTTACCACTTAAGTGGTACAGCTGCACCCTATAGCGGATATTTCAAACATATGAAGTGTGTCCCAAATTGTGCACTTGCACATTTTCATTTAGTTTTTCCTAAAAATACAATAAAACCTAGTGCACTGAAAGTACCAGGATGGTGCACTTCAAACAGCCAGAATATACCAATCAGTCACAGTCTGGAACAATGGACACTGGAATGGTTGTTCATTAGTGTACTTAACTTATGCCATTATAACTTTGTATCAAAAGAGGTGGGACTTTCGACCGGTTAATGCTGGTGATCGCTGATCAAATCACTGCTTTGTATAAATATAAGTAGCGTTCATGGAATTATTTATGGCAGATATTTAGGCTGAGCAAGAGAGTCGTGATCAAATGTTAGTCAGTCATTTCCCAAAGTGTAGTGTTTTATTTAGGAACATTTTCCCATGTACGTGTGAACTAAGACGTAAGTGCTCAGTACACACTACACACACTATGCACTAAATTACAATACACATGTGTAAGTAAGTGTGCAGTTTGAACTCCACTTACATTTTTGGATCTCAGTTCTACCAAATTGACAGGTCAAGCATGTACATGAACACCAACTGTCTGTTGATCATGAATGGTGGGAGCTGGATCAGGTATTCCTTATTGATCGATTGATATATTTATTATTTATTAAGTATAATTTAACCAGGAATACATTTGTCAGTATTACGACCTCTGCTGGCTGATCAAGGGTAGATGATTAATGTGTAATGCTGATTGTTCTATGAACTTGCTAGGTGCAGGTGAAAGATGTTCTGACAAGGTACTGCACACATGTTGGAGGGGGTGTCAGTCAATAGCTTGAATGCGGTGTTAAGTGTGAATGAGTTGCAAGGTGATGGAACTGTGGCAACACTGATCTAAATAAAGTGTTCTTAAAATTAAAGTCTTCATCTAAATGAAAACATTGTAATAAATACATAAATAATTATATACAAATTTGGGTGGAGTGGTGGCTTATTGTTAAGCAATGTCGCCTCACAGCAAGAAGTCCCAGATTCGATTCCGGGGAAAGGAAATCAGGGGCTTTTTATGTGGATATGTTCTCATGTTCTCCCCTTGTCTGTGTGGGCTTCCTCTGAGTGCTGCTGTTTCCATCCACAGTCCAAAGACACGCAGTCGTGTTAATTGGAGATACTAAAAACCCCAGTGTGTGTGTTTCTCTGTACTCTGAAACAGACTGGTGAGCTGTTCAAGTGTTTAGTGTATTTGACCAGTGTGTGTCCCACCATGACCCTAAATAGGACTAAGCCGTGAAAAGTGAAACTAGATACTGAATGGATGGATGGATGGATGGATGGATGGAGTGACCTTATGTCTAGACTTTAAAATGTTTTGGTTGGTGCAACAGTCCACTGAGTGCAAACAAACACACACAGAGCCCTGTTGGTGCAATCTGCCCTATTACTCAGCACCTATATTCACCCTCTGCATAACAGCTGTATACCACAACTCTGAGTGGAACGTTAGCATAATCCAGTCAAGACTGCAAATAAAAAAACCTTCTAGCACACAATGATTCAAATGAATTGAAATATATTCAAAAAAACAAGCAACTTTTATTTATTCACTCACAAGGTGATACGACGAATCAAAATGCATTACCTTGCCGAACTGTTCGAAATACTGCTTTACATCTTCCACTACTGTGTTAGCTGATAATCCGCCTACGAATATTTTCTTTGTTCTTGTGACCATCTGAAAAAGAAGGGGGGGAAGGGGGGAGAAGAGATTAAGTCGATGTTCGAGCAGACTTCAAACAGCACACAACAAAGCAGATAGGGAGGCCATACGGAGCCAAGAGGACCGGAGCCAAGGAAAGCGTCCAGTTTCCCACAGGGAGTATGTAGAGGTGGCACTGTGTGTGATTGGCTGAAAGTGGAAATGTGATGCACAAGCACATGGCCTGGGTAACACATTCCCTGCTGTACCCACGACTGCAATCACTACCTGTTTGTTCCCCTGGTATTACCTCCAGATTTCACACCTTCTTTTTTGTCCACCGAGAGAAAACACCTGAGCTGTGAATGTGAAGTGAAGTGAAAAAGATCTCTCCGGTTTCATAGCCCATTGTTGAAAAAAAAAATAGGACAAAGACTTTTTTTAAGCGAAGAAAAAAATTATTGAAGCTTGGAAAAATGGTTTTATAGATCTTCAAAGACATGCTAATGGAGACGCAAACAAAGGTGCCGAAAAGCTTTAAATCTCGCAGGTCCAAATTGATCTGTTCCGCAGAGCAAAGATCTCACCGAGACAGACAGCATCAGAGGTTACCGACATCCCGGTTACACAACAGGAACATTTTTTTAAAACACAATTACGGTGCAGGGAGCCCCGATTTCTTCCGCCGCGCACTTAATTGCGTTGAGTTGGAGTTCTGAGATCACATAGCTCACCTTTCACAAAGGGCAATGCTAATTGCTAACAAGAAAGATCCTTAGGCAATGATATGTCGCTTTTGATGTTCCGAATTAAGCAGACTATATCCAACCTGTCAGGTCAGCATGTGTGTGTCTGGAAGGGTTATTAGCCAGGGGGAAGAATCATTTTAAACAGACTGTATAAAAGAGGTTCAAATGATTTTGACCAGAACCGCTTAATGAAAGTAGGGTTGTAGATGGATGAACACTGGGGAAAGAGGGAACAGGCATGGCTTATGGTTAAGGTTTAAGGCTAGAGATTAAAAGGTCACTGGTTCAAGCCCCACTACCATCTAATTGCCATTGTTGGGCCCCTGAGTATGTCTCAATTGCTTGAACTGGTGTTCCGTTGTAAGTCGCTTTAGAAAAAGCAATCTACTAAATGCCGAAAATGTAAAGGTAATGAAATGAAAGACAGTTAGGCAGACCAATAAAGGATGGGGGGAGGGGTATATGGATGACTGGATGGATGCATCAAGTATAAAGTGTAAATTAAAAAATGGTCATATAATGTATGTTAATTAGTCCAATGAGGTTTATACACTTTCCTTAGAATTGTACTACGCATTGCAAATAAAGAGGTACAAACGTGTAGAAATCAGGCAACCTTTATATCATTAAGTCCATTTCCACAAACACTGAGGTACCAATACCTGGCAGTTTAGCTGCAACCAAGGCCTAAAAGTTGCAAAACTTGTGTTTGGGAAGTTGCCAGTTCAATTCTGAGCACCGACCAGTCATGATTATGCAGTGTGCCATTGAGCAAGACTCTGAACCCCTTAACTGCTCGCCGGGTGTCGTAGTTAAGGTTTCCTCACTGCTGCCCACTAATGTGTGTTCACTATTGGGTTAAATAAGATGTATACGTAAGTGTGTAAAAAGCACAACAGTAAAAAGAGTATTTGATATTTTATACTGTATTATACGTAACTATATATTATACAATATATAGATATGCCAGACCATAGGCACCTGACTATTTAGGGTATAGAGCAGTAATCTAAAAGTTTAGGGTTCAATCCCCAAAACCGCCAAGTTAGCTCTTAACACTAGCAATGCTGAGACTTTAAGTTACTGAAGACACCCCCTACTCTTTTCTGAAGGGTGCTATCAGCCAACTCATATTATGTAAATGCATAGCAGTCCATATAGGTCTTCTGTCAACGTTCCTGTAATGCATCACAACTAAGTGATTAACCCCCAATTGCTTGAGTGGTTTGTGGAATGTTTTTTTGTTTTTAAAATTAACATCAGCAAGACTTGAGGCTACGTCAGGGTAGTACAATAATACAGTGTAGACAATAACGTTACAAGTGTTGGTGTGGATGATAAGATCACAGATATGGCAAAGCTTGTGTGTGTACTACATTCGATACTGATATCTTTGTTCTGTTGGCTGTCGTTGACTTGCACATCTCCTCTGGTTACCCCTCACTTTGGATCTTGCATTCCCACTAGCTGTAGCTTGACACACTCAATATATGATTGCAACACTTTTCACGCCAGAGGATTTGAAGTCACTGATATTTCGAATGCTAGATATTTCTGTTTGGTCTGTGAGACGCTCCGATTGTCTTTGAACAAGCCCTGGGTGAATACCAATTTAACCCCAAGATCCCCGATAGAGCAGTTAAAAAGCTGTACATATATCTTAAAGATCCGAAAGCCCAATTCCATCCTGATTTATTGAACATTCTTTGCTAAATCCCAGGCTTATCCATCACATGCCAACGTTGGTGACTGAAATTCATACCTCCAGCACTTGTGCTGGCTATCTTCCATGACCAAATCCTTCTGTGTATTTACTCTCATCTGCAGCCCTCTACATCTAATCTATCTGGCTTTATCCGGTTGTTCTGCAGCCCTTGGTGCTATGATGCTGAATGATGCGCTGGACGTCTTATCTGGCGTCATTCTGTCCTCAGACAGCACCGGGTCATTGCTGGTACCTCCGGCTCAGTGAGGGCACAATATTTTTCTTCGTGGTGACATTAGAAAACAGCAGGGCTCGGCTGTTTTAGCACTTGAGATGTTCCCCCAAGACCAGTGCTTCAGCTCTGCCTCACACATATTAGCATCCTGACTATTGGTTTGGACAAGATTACGAGTAGCAATAGGGAATGCTTTTCTGCCGTGACGTGCCGGCACACCGAATGCGAAATCTCGCTGACTCATCAGGTCAGTCAGCCAGCTGCTTTCAAGGACAGGATTCATCAGGTCCCCTCTCGGAGCATACCTAACCTCAAACGTCCTTGTTTTCACACTTTTCCAGCACACCAGTAAAATAAAACGCAAGATCCTGCAGTCGACTGTAATTAATCAGGTGGTGATGCAGAGCTCAGTCCACAGGGCTAAGATTAAGTACTGGTGGCTAGGGGTGGAACAGTTTCATCCTACACTGATGTACCAACATGCTCAAACACGACCAAAAATTCTCTAGGGAGTAACAGCATATCTACAACTCCGGTGCCTCAATTTCCAGCTGTGGCATCTTATTATTCGTGCAAATGTAAAAAGTCAAACACAGTCAGTCAGTCAAACACTCATCAAGCTCAGAATAGTGATTAAAAACGACGCCTCCCGTGTTTTGTTCATTGTTTTTAACCGACAGACATACAAACAAAGGCTTTCCAGTGTTTTCACAAATCAACTGATGTGTATTTTATAAAAATAGGCCATTTTAGAATTTAATGCCAGTTATACAGACAAACAAAATTGCATGTTTACTACACGATTACATCTTAAGTGCTGTGCTACGTTTTACCCCCAAACCTGAAGTCTTTAAAATTTGAATCTCTGCACGGAGATATCGATATCCTTGAAATAACACATTGACTATTTTCAAATGGTTATAATAATTTTAAATTAACACTGAAAAGTGTCAATAATTTCCATCAAGTCATGCCATGTGAACAGGTTACAGGTTTAGCTTGATCTCCCTCACTGTTTCACACTACTATATTTTCAGACTGGTGACCTGTTCAGGTGTTTAGCGTATTCGGCCAGTGTGTGTCCCAGCGTGACCTTAATCAGGATTAAACGCTGGTACAACTAGATAATAGATGGATGTAAAGAAGAATACATTTACCACTGAGTTTTTACACACAATCCATGCAGTGAAGCACGCACTACTGAACACACACTAGGGGGCAGCAGCAAGCACACAGTGTCCGGAGCACTGAGAAACCCAAGCTACGGCTCCCGGGGAGCAGTTAAGATGTCAAGTGCCTTGCTCAAGGGCAACTCGGTCACGATCTGTCGACTCGGGGAATCAAACCAGGAACCTTCTCATCACAAACCCATTTCTCTAACCACCAGGCCACGACTACTCATAATGGGAGGTTCTATGGAAGGAGAAACTATGATAATCAGCTTTTGCTATTCTAAAATGATAATAGTAATAATAATAATTAAATGAGTTTAGTATCAATGTGTTTTATTATTTTAAACTAAATTTAACTGTTACGATTTCGCAAATGGTGTTCATGCTTAAAACAAAACACTGTTCCCCCTTTAATCATGCACCATATATACTTTTATAGTTAATTAGAGACCTTGCAGGCCTTACTATCACATAAACTGGACTACAAAATGGTGCATGTCTATAGCTTTATGGCAACATACTTTAAATGTCTCTTATTTACTGAAATATACCTCTGTGAGAAAGCTGCATTCACACTTGTGTAATTCACCCATGACGTGTGGACTGATTCACTGATTCACAACCAGTTGTTGAGTTTTGCACCTTTTACTGATAACAGGCAAGTCATTCTTGTTCTTGGCATAAAAAACTCTATGCCAATAGTAGGTGATACAAACAAGCTGTAGCATTGACTCATCAGATAATCTCATGAGATGGGATCCAGCCTTACAGCTTCGTGTTATTACTGCTTTACACAAATTAGCATCATGACTACTGGTTTGAACGAGATTATGAGCAGCTATGGATGCTATAGCTACTCGCTATAGCCAAGAATTGCCAAAATACAGAAGCTTGCTGACAACTAGTGACATCATCACCGACATCACACAAAATCATCCAAATAGCTTTTCCGCCTAAATAATATCCAGAATAATGATCTACAGAAACTAGATGGACTGGTAGTGACTTTGTAAAGTCCTGGTAGATTGTCAAAGATTTCTAGACCCATGCTGACTGCAAGGCATATTTTAGTTGGCGGAGAGTGAATTGGACAGAATCCATTGTGAACACAAGCATCAAGGTGGTCCGACAG
This sequence comes from Ammoglanis amapaensis, assembly GCA_028566735.1. Classification (NCBI taxonomy): domain Eukaryota; kingdom Metazoa; phylum Chordata; class Actinopteri; order Siluriformes; family Trichomycteridae; genus Ammoglanis; species Ammoglanis amapaensis. The sequence continues at coordinate 10,341 of JAOUQU010032771.1, forward strand.
TTGCTGAGTTAGCCAATGTCGGACATTACAGTCATGTGACATGGGTGTACCGTACATACTCAAGTGGGTTAAAATATATAGTAGCAGTACTAGTGTCTTTTTTCTTAGATTTAATGTCTTTTCTACATTGAACAAACCTTCAGGCCCGTATAATCTCCTAACCTACACCCAACTGAGATGATCTGGTTTGTTTAACACGTTGTTTTCTTTAGTATTAATCTACAATGCAGAAGAGTATAAAAGTATAAGGTGTACATACTTTTGGCAGGTGCTGTAGCCAACGAGCGAGCTCAGAAGGTGAGCTACATGTTACAGCAGTCACCGATAGGGAGTGGTCCTAATAATGTGGATTGGTCCACAGGAATGCGTTCCCTGAGTGAGGAGCTCATGAACGCTTTCATATTTATGGACCGCGGTTGTTCGAGCAGGCGGAGGAACATGGATCAGCGGCGTGGCAGTGAAAGGAAATTTTCAAACTACCACTATCTTAAAGCCATAAAAAAATTCTGAACAGAAAATCTATGAATATGGAGAAGGGTGTGTCTGGCACAGGGCTGATATATTAGAACGGAGCTGCACTAGAGGTGATAAAGAATGAGCGCTGCTTAGAGATACGTATAGATTTATGCAGAGAGGCAGAGTGTGATGCGCCGAGTCGAGAACTGCTGATGCTGGTTCAACCCTGTCATCTTTCCCAAGTGGAGTCTGATGTGCCTCGGCATGCCTCGCACACACTCGGTGCTTTTTCTCTTGTCAGACTGGCAGCTGACAGAGAGCCTGTGAGTGAGGCAAGTCTCACCGCAGGTTTCCTAGCATCCTGAGGACTGCACACAAATTTATGTGGAACAGTAAGTTCCACGAAATCGATGTAACCGCATTTCGAGTGATTCATGGGATGAGTTAAGGTCAGTAGTAATACGCTCTTTTAAGAAGCTCGGTAATGTGTAAACATATAAACAAAGCGGTATTAATCAGTTCATTGCCCTTTTCTTAAATGTGGTTGACATCGAAGAAAGATGGTCCCAAGTGCTCGAGTACTATTGCAAAATATTCAAAGGCAGTCGTGTGGCCTTGTGGTTAGAGAACTGGGCTTGTGAGCAGAAAGCACCGGAGTCCTTAACTGCTCCCCGGGCGATGTGGCTAAGGCTGCCCAACAAGCCGAGCATGTGTGCTTACTGCTGCCCCCTATTGTGTGTTCACTAACCTGTGTAAATATGTAAACTATTTGCAGTTGCTCTTCTAAAAAGATGCATCTGTGGAATCTGGTGTTTATTTATCTAAATAAGCATTCGTAAGGTCAGACAAGGATACTGAACAACAATATTTGGCAATTTACATACGAAATATTTCCCAAGAAGTTGTAAGAATGTCAAGATCTGAACTTCTAATGTTTGACCTTTTAAGCTTTTAACCTGAACCTGATACTTGTGAAAGATAAATTCCCGACTCATCTAGCAAAAGCAACATTGCTAGTAGAAGGTAGTAAATGACGTGGATCCTTATTCACTAGGTCACTCAGGATATTAGATGGTCATAATAATGTGACAACAATATTTCTGCCATGTCTCAGCAACAGTTCAATTAAATTAATAAAAAAAATCAACCGATGAATCATAATAAAAAGCTCAATGACTTTTAATGTGATTTAGTTTTTGACTGTGACCTTTCCAACAAATCAGCTTGCCAGATATATCTCTTACTGGCGCCATCCTGGTCCACTGACAGTGCTTACTGTGAAGTGAAAACATCAAGGAAACGCGGCAGCTTAAGTCTGAAACAGCAGGCCAGAGAAGCTGAAGCATGGAGTGTATAAAGCACATCTGTCTTCGACAACAATGGATACATGTTTCCATCTGTCGGTAGAAAGGATGGACATATGGTTGTGTAAAAGACCAGGTTTAGTACCAAGAGTGGAATGTAAGTCAAGCAACACAACACCATTGGACTCTGGAGTACATTTAGAGTCTTCTAAATCTGAAACATTTATTATAAGAAGCAAACCTGGGTGACCAAAGAATTCTGTATCAGGGGCTACCTGAATGTGCTCAACATTCTGAACATCCGATCTGTAAAACTGAGAAGTGTGACATCACATTTATCTCACTTCCTCCCACTCTGATTTTGTTCCCTCCTTGTCGAGATAATGCGTTGGCATGGTTGGATTATTTTGAGTGGCAGCAAAAGCAGCCAATCAGCGTTGAATGCTTACATCTCATTACCGAGTTACAGCCAAAAAAGTATATAGGTACAAAAACGACACAGCTGAGACGTCCTGCTGACATGAGCTCCACAGCGCCTCCCTCCCAGTGCTATTTTTTCATGTAAAACTGTGGTTAGTTTGTGTATTGCAGCTAGCCAAACATATCAAGAAAAGATCAGCAGATTGAGAAGCTCTGGTCTAGGTATTAAAATATTACATAACTAAATACAAATATTTAACAATTTATTATTCAATGATGCATTTTCACCCACATTGTGACCTTGTGTTGTTTTGGATAGTTTAGACTGAGCCCTTTGGTTTGAGCAAAAAGATTCTTAAGACTATTACTATACAACTAATATTTTTTCCTACTCCATTGCAATAGATTTATATTGTACATTTTCTTATTTTCCTTTGGGATTAACAAACTATCTCGGTCTGTCTGTGTTTGACAAACCACACTGTGATCCACTGTCGTTTTGTTTCTTTAAACTGAGTCCTATACAAGATTTTCAGTAAAAGTGCATTTTCTCAAGACGTGCTACACATGTTATGTCTCCAAGGCCGTCAAGAGTTTTGCTTGATAAGTACAAAGCTCGGACTTACAGCTGGAACAGAAGTGTTATTGGAGACAAGTGCTTCTTAAAAGGCAACCGGCCAGTTGGCAGATTGCTTATTAGAAGCAAATAACAGCAGGATCCTTCACATCCACATTTAATATTCACTGTATTCAATGAACAGTTGGGTTTCTGTACAGTCATGCGGTAGAGTCAAGCAATTAGCATTCACCTCAGCATGTTTCCTAACAAAACTGCCTGATCAGCAATTAAAGACAAGTAGAGACGGTCAGCATTCACAACAGAAGGTTTTGCTTTGGTTTTCTTAAAAGTAAAAACATCCAGCAGCTCTGATCAGATTTTTCAAGTAACTGGGGAAAATGGTTTGACAAAGAAGTGTTTTTGTGCTCCCCAGCAGGAAGTGCATTTGCTGCTTTGAAATCCGTGCTCTTTAAACCCCGAGTGGGCCGTGAACTTCGTTCCGCAGAGAATTTCTCCGGAAAAAGAGAAGTATCCTTTCTGCCTCACATAGCAGAAGGGTAGAGAGGTGAATGGCACAAGTGACAGGAAACTTTATTTATTTGAGCCACAATAGAATGAATCGAGACATATCCTGCAGCCTGAATTGAAGGAATGTGATAGGAGTGACAATTTAATATTGCATCTCCTCTCCTTTGGGCACAAATAGATCTAATTAAGATCTTTCATTAGATGTGCCACTGCCGAACCCACCCTGGAAACATGGATCCTTATCAGAGCAAAGGACAATCCCTGAGATGCAGACACACCAAATCAAGTTATAAACCGGCAAAGAGACAGAGAGAGGAGACAAGTGAGAAAGACAGGAGGACAAGAAGCCAAGAGTCTTGTGATGAGCGTCATGCAGATTAGTTACTAGTTAGTGGTTCGTAAGTGGCTGATGATGGTGATCTGCATCACAGACCTGGCATAAATCAGATGCCCTTCCTGACACTTCCTTCCCCATTCATCCTGGTTTGGGACCTGCACTACAATGTACATGTATCTAAGTGGTTAGATAAATATAGGACACTAATTTTTACAAGGCAAATGCTGGAATGATCTGCATACAAGGACTATCCAAGAAGGATGGGCCCGGTTGAGTCTGGTTCCTCTCAAGGTTTCATCCTGTAATTTTCATCGAGTTTTTACTTGCCACAGTCGCCCTCGGTTTGCTCAACAGGGGTTCCTGTATCTGTTCGTCCTGTATTCTGTAAAGTTGGTTTGAGACAATGTCTACTGGAAAAAGCGCTATATAAATAAAGTTTTCCTCGACATGAGCTCAGTCTGATGGTATCTTAATAAGTTTTAAGTGTAAAGTTGTCTGAGCAGTGTGTCTTAATGTTCTATGTTAGCAGATGATTAGCTAAGCAGTGAACTATTTTCTGGGACAGGCACACTAGGTTGCATTTAAATGTACTCTTTCCTTCTGGGTAACCATATTGTGCGATATCATGACTGATAAGCTTTATAAATATGCCCATAAGCCCCAGACAAGAGATGCTCTTGTGATCTGACAAGGAGTCTTTCTTTTAATCAGGGTCCTCTTTACTCACCATTTTCCTAGCTGGATGTCCCTTGATTAGAATAAGATAATGAGCTTTCGCCCTCACCCCACAGCACACATTCTCCCTCCCAGTTCAATTTATCATCTCAAATCACACGTTCAATGCTGATTGCTGGCTTCTCGTACCTTGCTTAAAATCACACGCTACAGGCAACCCATCTTGGTGAAGATAAACCTCTCAGGAAGCATAAACACCGTGCTGAGATTCCTGATCCTTTTTTTTTTACTTTGTCTCATGCCCTCCTCTGTCACTTGCTCGAATGACAGACATTATTTTTGCCATCATTGCCACATTCAATCCCCCCCCAACCCGTTCAGATTTAGCTTTCCGAGCTCCATTTTAAATGTGGAATTTTAATGCTGACAGTGGAATGTGCTAGGGCGAACAGGCACATAGCAAAACCCCGGTTGGAGCTAAACCTGATTGACAGACGAGGTAGCAATCTAACCGAGGGCCTAGATTAACTGATTAGAAACAATGGCAATACCATCAGATCTGCATCACCATTCACCATTTCTATCAGTCTTCGATCAGCACCGTTCCATCAGCTATGCAGCAGGATGGTTTTTTTTCTGATTCGCTCTAATTGTATTTTATCTCTTACCATGAGTAAGATCTGCAAACTGGAGTTATTCATGAGATGCAAGCTTGTGATTACAAGATCAGGAAATAATCAGGAGAGGAAACCCAACCTAAAGTACTTTTAAACAGGTATTATAAAACAGAAATAGAACATATAACAAACTTGTGAATATCCCGCGAAATCCTCCTGCTGTGCTACATTTACTCAGTAGCAGCTTTAATGGAATCGTAGTAATTTACTCATATATTAATTTATTTATATTTATAGCACACAATCAAAATAAATACCTAGATCCAGACTGAAGAGGGTTATTAAAATGAATCAGAACAATAATTCTGGCGGCTTTACATGAATGTTTCAAATACTATGTACCGAAACTTACGTAGTAGATAATGTGTTATTTAGCATGCTGATGATGGGAATAAGGAAGCCTGTATGGTCTGTATATGTATTTTACATTTTAATCTAATTCCATTAGAAGATTTCAACCATCCAAGGCACTAAGAATATGGTCAATTTGATAATAATCGTAATCGCAAGACTCTTTTCTGAACAATTTATTTATTTATAACCAAATTCTCATCCTTTCTTATATTAACATATTTAATAGCTGATATCTACACAAAGATATGATGGTAGAACTGTGATGATCCTATGTTATTAGCAATAACTGGCAGGACTGCAGTGATGCTTGATGCACTACCTAGGAGGTAAAATGTGTAATTCACTGACAAAAAAGCAACAAGTCTTTTGAGATTCTGCCCACATCATCAGTCAAAGAAGTCAGAGAAGTGCAGGAAAATAACTATAATGCCTAAGAAAAATATAAGATGTCTCTTGAGCACATAAAGATGAAGAGTATTATAAAATATGTCTAGCCTGACATCGTACGGCCGTACATGTTGTTGTGTGGATGACTTTTGAATGAAGGTACTTGAGATAAACACGATACTTTTCGACTGAATAAATGATTAAGAAGAAGATGTTTGATCCAAACGCCTGGTAAAAAGTCCAACGATGTCTTAGACCACCTCACACCAAGCATAGCCATGAGTACAACCACAGTGAGCTGTCAGAGAACCGGACCAAATGAGTCTCCGGCTTACTCAATGACTGATTCTTCAGAATCCACTTAGCTCAGCCCCAGGCAGTTCAAACTCAAGTATCAGACAGGTGTCCAATTATCCCCGTTCATTTTGGCTAAGAATGTAAATGTTAGGCTTTCCTAATAGCTCATCGGTACAGGTAGTTTAACACAGAGCTCAAGTGGTTTAAAGAACAATGTAGATTGCAAAAAAATTATAATCACAACCTTTTTGAAAGCTCTCAAAAGTACATTTAATTTTATATATCAAGTACCGCTATATACAACAGCTAATATATGTTGTTGGTAAAGAAAATGATTTAACCCTAGTTTGTTTTAAACGGTATAAAAATACAACTTTGCTATAATAAGAAATGTACAAAACAATAATCATAAAACAATACCATTGTTGAACAGTAGCTAAACCAGTCACAAAACACTGAGATTATTTTCATGGTGAAAAGGAACCGAAAAGAAATTCCACACTCACAACAGTTATACACTGTTAATGAGCAGTCACAAGATAGTACACTTTCTCCCAGTGTATCACTCAAAAATCATTTGTTTAGACCATGTGTAATGTCATATTATGCAACTCAAAATATTAGTGGTAAAGTGGTAAAATAGTGAGAAGATCCTAAGACTATAAGCTTCACAGTTGTGCCATACAGGGTCCATTGGGCCTCCTGTGCCCAGGTTGTTTAGTCAATTGGTACCAGGTGGCACAAAACGAATACATAATGCCCAGTGTCCAGTATCACTGCGGCCAGCTCGCTAAGATTTAAACTTCTTATCATGCAACATTAACGTGACTTATTTAAACTCAATACAACAGGGTGGAAAGTGGAAGTGACAGAGATGACTGTGATGTTACTGATACGGAGACGTGGTTGGTAGAGTCTGAACAGGTGATCAGATGAGGTGCGTTCTGGGAGTCGTTTTTATTTCATTCATAATTCCAGCATTGAGCAGTTGTGACACACCCAAAGGGACTTTTACAACAAAACACTATTTTGAGCAACCTTCTGCAACTAGTCCAGCACTAGTCTGCAACGGCTAGTAGGCATGTAACCGTGTAATACCAAATCAGTATTTGGGTTAAATAAATCCAAATTTAGACAGCTGAGGGCACCACTGCTTTTAACCAAGCTGCCAAATTAGGCTTGATTACAAATAATAAGAAAGTGCATTTATTCTTTAAGTAAATATTTTAAGTAAGTATTTTATAATAAAATTATATTTTGAAGATATTTAACCTCTAGAGACCCTGCGTCCTCATATGAGGACATTACATTTCAGGTTCTCTGCACCATTCTACCTATTTTTTT